>JAHWFP010080226.1:3532-41275 GCA_023313725.1 Lithobius niger
TTCCACTTTACAGAAATAAGAAAAAATTCCACTTTACAGAAATAAGACAAAATTCCGCTAAACAGAAATAAGGAAAAATTCCAATAAAGTAGTAAATCACATTAATGAAATTGTTGAAGAAGGGGACGTGAAAACAGTTTGTCGAATTTTCATGCAAACTTGAGAAGCGTTAGGGCAAATTTGGATATATTTAAAGAGTATGTTGAAAAGAGTCAGATTAAGGGGGACGTGTTATTGCTTATACTGCAATTGGGATCAAGAATGACGAAACTTGTTTGTACAGTTTACAAAATTATGATGTTATTGTAGGAGAAATGAGTCCCAGTCTCCTTCATTCCTCTCCACCTTACTCCCTCACCTCTCTAATGCGTAGGCTGGATCAGCTTTAGACTTACGCTTGAACTTGCTGGTTCATACTAGTGTGTATCTAGACATTGCATTTCAAAGGGTCAAAGGGTTTTAGCGAGCGTTAACCGCACTCGGTCATCTGCCCGACGAAGCCCTAAGGCCCTACGTCTGCAAGACCCGGAATGGATTCTCAGGAGGTCACCCACCCAAGTACCAATCGGGGCCAATGCTGCCGATAACTCGCAACAATTAAGTCTTACAACAATGTTCTCCAGTTTGAGAAAAATCTCACAACAATTGTACACCTTGAAACCCTCCATGGGTATTGTAGTCATTTTGTCTTTTCCCTTTTTCCTTTTGTTAGGCTCGACCCTCTATATTGCGTCACGGGTTTTTACCTTATTGTTTCTCCCTTCTGACTTTTGCCAGGGAAGACGTGTTGATTTTTACGTCGCCATTTTGTTGGGACTACTGCCTTAATTCCGAGTCGCCCAATGAATAAAGCCCAGACCCTAGGCTCGAGGACTCAGCTCTAAGCAGTGCAGAGAGCATGCGGAGATAACCTCAGATGCAGTGCAGAAACCTACTTTTGTGGGAGTGGAGAAATTTAAGATCATGCCGACTAATTCATCTGGTAAGATAATTCGAGGGATAAATGGTCAGGATTAGGGAGGCTAATTTGCATTCAAGTATCACCTTTATTAAAAACTTTAAAACGAACATGACACAAAATACACGGAGATGCCCGAGTGACGTTTTCCCCCATAACCAACAAAATCTGTTTTGATAAACTTTTTGTATATCAGCAATTGCGTCATTGCGTCTAACCACTAACGAAGCGAACGATTATTGTGACCTCTAATTTTCCTTAAATCGCTAGTTAGGCCAGCGGGGCAATTGAGACCCTATCTGAGTCCGAGAGACCGAAACGTCCATAGCTTCCTGGGTGTAAAAGGCTTAACGTTAGAAATTTGACACATCGTCCATTTTGCCGCCGATTCTGCCACCAGTCGCGCTGCGAACACCCCAAAAATGAACTGGTCTAAATGCGGATTGAACTGTGAAAGGTACTAGTGACTCGCGATTCGCGGATTTTATGCGTAAAATATTACATTGACACCAAATTATTAAAGTTTAATAACAATGGTTTCATGCTACGTACCTCTTTGTCCACTCGACGACAAAACAAAGTGTCCGGAGGTTTAATTTCATGAATTTCAAACAGAAGAAGAACCAAGGTATACGAGTGTATTGTACTGTTTAATATACGCTACAGCGTTTTCTATTCTCGTTAAAAACGTGCCAAACGATCCTTGACGTAGCAGTAAATCGTCCGACGACTTCAAGAATAGTCACCATTACCGTAAAATAATGTTCGTTTAGTGCTGCAACGCCAGTAAATTTAATAATGAGTAGATTGCCACGTTTTTGTGCGTCCCGCTAACACTAATCAATGTTATGATTGGGGTAGTTCGTTCTTCGTGCTTTCACTTCAGCACTCCTCTTGAACGACGCGTCCCGCATGCTACGTGAAACCGAACGTTAAACCTTTTACATACAGGAAGCTATGCAACGTCACACTCTGCTAGCCAAGTTGAGATGATGCGTAGGAAGTCTCTAAATTCCAGTTGCATTATTTAAACGTTCTCGATCATACCACTCACATATTGGAGGAAATATTGCGAGCAGTCTGATAGTTATTTGGTTGATAAGGGAAAATACAAAGCAGTGGGAAGGAATTGCAATATTTATAGACAAGAACAAGGGGAGGGTCTCTTATAAAATTCACAAAATGGACGCAAACCCATTTTGGAATGTAAGAACGCAATTCCTTTTCCTTATAAACAGCCAAGTTGGGATTGAAAAAAACATTTCTAAATGTACTGTCTGACGTTATCGAAAAATATGAAAAAAGATAATAATTTATCTGGCTGGCTAGGAGATAATTAACATAGATATTTTATATCTTGAAAACAGAATAACAAACGCTCAAGGTAAGGGTAAAAACAATCGTAAAATGAGAGATAAATATTAAAATAATGTGGCGAAAGGAGGTTACAAAATAAAAATTCAGTAATTAGAAAGGAAATTAGGAAAAGCAATATTACAGTAATCTGTCGATTTTGGCGAAATTAAACAAAGTAATAAAAACAGGCTATGTAGTAATGGCAAAGAACGCTAATCACTACATAACTGCATTAATTATTAAGTTCCAAGATGATTGCTTGGATTATAAGATGATGTTCATAAAGTAAAATTTATTAACGACAAAAAATTATTAAACAACTCAAAGAAGTAAATGGGAACATTTGCAAGCATGCAAAACGTCGGATGAAATATATAATAAATCTTTGAAATAATTAATGTAATTATCAAAGGAACACCAGAATTAAAGAAAAACTAGAAATAGAGCAACCGGAAAAAAATACTAAATAAAAAAAAACTTAGGTAAGACCAGAAAACGACGCAGAATTAGATGTAAAAGTAAGACTTTAAATAAAATAGAAAATTATGATAAAATAAACAATACTGACCCAGAGCTGAGAAAAAGATGCACCTTGCTTAAAAATAAAATCAGAAAACTCTGGAAAGAAATAAGCAAAAATATTTACAGCAAGAAATTGAAAAAAGTAAGAATATTTGGGAGGCCTTAAACAAAATGTCCAGTAAGTAATAAAAACAAAATTAGTATCAACGACACAATTTAAAAAATGTCAGTAATCAGCAAAAAAGTAGTGATATTGCAAACTTATTTACTGAAACCTTCACAAGGTTAACCAGGTAATCAAAAGTAAAATACAAAAGGATTAGTAGTAAGCAGGATCATATAAATGACATAATATAAATGATATGATATAAATGTAAACAAATATTCACATAGACAGAAATATAAATGATTACGTAAAGCTAGGCTACTAATAAAGAATATGGAGTAATAATTAAAAATGTGAGAAACACTGACTGGAAAATAGTTTGTTACGCAACGTTATAATTTCCTGGAACACTGGAGTATGATGAGCAGAATGGATTTCAAAATGGAAAAGAAATACAAAAAAGGCATTAAAAATAGTAAATCAAACTGTTGCACTACATGAGGATGAATTTGCAGAGACGATTTTTTTAAAGGCCATCTAGAAGTGTTAATAATATAAACAAGCAAATGTTATAAACGGGACAGCAAGCCAAATGGGCTCGATAAGTTTTAAATAAATACGGACGTAAACCTATTTATGTTGCCTTTAGGACTTAAATGCCAGACTGCCTGAGCGGGGATTCCAAAGGTCGTGGGTTCTATTTCCCGCTCAGGCAGTCTGACATTTAAGTCCAAAAGGCAGCGTAAACTTACCTACCCATTTATTAAAGGGATTGTTATTTTAAATACTAAACGTGATTGGATTTGAGCAGAAGTTTCTTGGTGTTTTGTGTAACTATTTAGAAGAACGGAAAAGCTGTGTTAAAAGTGGTGAGAGTTGCAGTGAAAATATGGTAAATAATGATGGTGTACCACCACAAGACTGGACATTGGGACCTATTTTATTTTTTATTTACGTTAACGATATTAACAAACGTAAAAAAACTTTGTCTGCAGATGTTATTGCCTGCTTTATTGTGGAAGACAATTGATAAATTGTCACAGAACGTGCATCGATGAAAGTCAAAATTGTTGCTTAAAAAATTACTTTTATATAAACGAAGAATAAACAAAACCTATTCTATATTGATCCATAGTTCTGATCCAAAATGAAAATTGCTGTAAAACAATCTGTGATGCATTGGGCAGAAAATTCAACAACTGAAAAGCATTAAATATGTAGAAGTTGAAACTGAAGAGAAGTGAGATTTGATGTTTACATTGATAATTTAATCCTTAAACTAAAAAAGTTTTACCCAAATTATATTATCTAAAGAAAAACACTTAACAAAGCACCCAAATTATTATTTATAATGCGTGTATAAAGTCACCTGTTGTAAGCCATAGAAACTTATGGACTGGATAAAAAAAAAAGAATTGATAAATTAAAAAAGTACAAAACAAACTTATTCAAGTTCTTTTTGCAAATTAAAATTTAAAATCATCTAATGACATTTCCAAAAAAAATGAATATTCTAAAATAAAAAAAAATTGTGTGAATCTCATGTGATGCTAAACAACTTTTTTTTTCAACGAAAGCATTCAGGGAAGAGATTAAAGACACAGAAACTTGCCCTGCTAAAAAAAATTAGCTTCTTACCATTAATGATTAAAAACAAATTTAGCTAAAAACTTGATAAATAGTATTTACCAGTCCTCTTCCATACGCTGCCTGAAACTTAATGGAATGTCTACAGCTACAAGGATTTAAAAGAAATCTTGTTATTTGGATTAACGGATAATGGATTTTCGCGCAATAGATTTTAACTGACTTTTATAATTTGTTTGATTTTGTAATGGTGCGCTCCTGGATCACAGTTTTCAGCGTTGAAAGTGCCACGCATATAGATCAGTGGTAGTGAGCAAAGTGACGTCGTAACGTATTGTTGTTGATGATGCCATGTTGTCAATCGGAGTTGCTTCAACAATTTTCAGGGAAATTCAACCATACACAAAGAATAAATACATTCCGAACCCTGTAACCCAGGTGTAACGAGATTGTCTATCAACTACAGCAGTGACTTGTTGCAATCAGACTTTTTAAATTTTGCTTGTTTTGTTAGTTTAACAGTTTTCTATAATTTATGTGTAAGTGGGGTTTTGGGTACGTTTTGTGCTTTTCATTTGATTGTGGATGGTGGATTGGTTAATGCGGAAATGATTTTTTTTTTTAATCAACGACCCGTGAAAATCTATAATAATATTATAATAATAAAGCTATTTATTTCTATAATGTGGAAAATGGAAAACAGGAATGAACTGTTACGATCCACTAACACCTGTCCAGCATTAAAAGGATAACATTCATACATTAGATAAAAGAGAAATAGTTATACATACAACCATTTGTGTGAGTAAAAAATGCACAATTGTGATCTAGTATATTAGAAACATTAAAAAAATCTTGCAAGATTGGTCCTTCTAAGAGTTGTCTAAAGATATGTAAGTTCGCAGAATCAACCACCTCCGATGATAAACTGTTCCAGGGGTGCACCACACGATTTGAGAAAAAATATTTTCTACAGTCTCTTTTGATAGGCGCAAACGTCAGTTTAAGTGCGTGTTCCCTAGTAAAGCCATTGCCACGAACCACAAAGAAAAGCTTTGTGTCAAAATCAACAAATCCCCATAGGATGGAAAATGTTAAGCTCAAATCTGCGTGCAATTGCCGTAGCTCGAGAGACTCAAGAGCCAGCTTACCAAGACACATTGCATAAGGCAAATTGGTGATGAAGTCGTCTTAAAAAAAAAAGGTTCTGGTTTAGTGATCTACTTTAAATGTTGGTAATGAGACGAACTCATAAAAAACTGGTACTTGTTCTGGGTCTGGTTTTGCGTGGTACAAATTAAATTTCTAGGTTTTAGTTTGGTAATGAAACATAATCATCTTCAAAAAATAACTTGGCCAGTTTTGATTAGTCCTAATTAAAATTCTCGATTTTACGTTGGCAATGAGACGAAGTTGTCATCAGTCAGTAACTGAGTCTGGTTTAGTCATCTTAAGTAAATTTGTAGGATTTATTTGATAATGGACGTAGTCATTTTCCGGTTTGGAATGGTGGTTACTAAATTTGTAGGCCTTATGTTGGTAATGAGATGTATTCCTTTTTAAAAAAACAAACTGGTTCTGCTTTTGATTGGTGGTAACTACAATTCTGGATTGTACGTTGGTAATAAAACGAAGATAGCCATTCTTCAAAGAATAATTGGTTCTGGCTTTGATTGGTGGTAACTACAACTCTGGATTGTACGTCGGTAATAAGACGAAGATAGTCATCTTCAAAAAAATACCTGGTTCTACTTTTGATTGCTGATAACTACAATTCTGCAATGTACATACATTGGTAATAAAACGAAGATAGCCATCTTCAAAAAATAACTGGATCTGCTTTTGATTGGTGGTAACTAAAATTCTGGATTGTATGTTGGTAACAAGACGTTGATAGCCATCTTCTTTCAGCAGCCCATAAAGTTCCATAGGAACAAAAGAACTCTTTATCCAATCATGAATTTATCTATAACTAGGCATGTAATTAAGTTCTTGTAGAACACAGTTTCGAGTGAGATATGCTACAATAGAGCAGCGTCAAGTGACGTCATATTGCTACAAGAGAGATACTTGCAAGGGGCACTAGTTTGAAATGGTGGGTTAAACAACGGCACTTCTAGTCAAGCCAATGCTTTGAGAGTGGATTTCGTATAGGCTTAAGGCAATAAGGTTGTAATTGGAAAATAAAGATTCCACTTGCTTAAAAATGTCAGCAACTACCAACAAATCGACAAAAATCGCGCGTTTTAGGCCTAAGAAATGCAGTCTAATAGCATTGGCTTCAGTAAGACGCTCTTCCTTTTCCCCCACCAGTGCACCTTGCAGCTAACCCAGCAACTAACTCCACCATAGAATTATATACAATGTTACTACGTCGTGTCACTACCTTATACGTGCATTTTCTGTTGTGTTGTTTTCCTTGTGTTGTTTTCCAGGCATCGTAAGAATGCAGGCTGCCTGGCGTTTACTGGAGATACGTCTATGTGAACAAGCATTGGACGCAGATACACTGTCAGTACTGCTTGTGTTTTAGATTGGGTTCCTTTATTGCCGGTGTTACAGCCACTGCTAAAAATCGGGCTAAAACCTGAATAGCTCCGAAAATATTTTAAGGAGCAATTTCAGCTTTGAACGCATTCCTATCTTGCACCAAAGTTTCCATGTCATGAAATTTCTTCCGAATCAAAACGAAATTCAAAACATTATCGTGTTTCAAACTGGAAAAACAGACTCAAAGAACAGACAAATATACACACAAAATCCAAACTCGGCCAACTATATTTTGTTCATCTTTTGAATTCAGCCGTTCGAAACGTGCGTCACTGTGGTGTTCGAAGGATCTGCGTTGCTGGGTCCAATTGGATTAAATTGAAGAAGAACAATGAGATACGTAAGAATTGTACCCACGATCTGCAATGAAAGTCATGGCCGATATAAAGCACAATTCACTTGACGAGTATTACTTCAAAGCAATACAGGTGTACTTACAGTAGTGAAAGTTGCCATGTTAACTCGAAATAAATTTCCTACTGCAGTTACCTCAGCCGGAGTCTGGTTAAGCTTGTTAGACAAAATTACAATCTGTTGAAATGTTAAAAAAAAAAAACACTGTTTAAACTGTACTGAAAACTGCACTGAGTATTAGTGGTACTATACTTGTAAATCATGGTAAAGTTAATATTGATAGTCTAATTCGAGTTTCTAGGTGAATATGGTGATGAAGGTATTAACAACAAAAAAGGCTGAGAATGTGCACATATATGGTTACCTGAAAGCTCCTGTTGTATACATACACTATAGTGTCCGCATACCATCTTGAGTTAGCCCCAGAATGAAAACAAATAATCGATTGTATGTTTTTGGTAGCAGAGTGCCTTGTTGTTATCCAAAATAGTTACAAAAAACAATGGCGGCCGTCGATGAAAGCCGCCCCCTGCAGAAAGACGTAGCCGATCATAAATTACGTGCAGGACTCAAGATACGCCGCGCACACAATAGCGTATTATCTGAGATTTGCCTGATGGTTTAGCTGACGGTTTTGTTTCGCCCGTGGTGTTCGTTAGCATAGGGTTTTGTTTCCAATGTTCGCCTGGCATTGCCTGGACTTTCATGAAGATGGGAAATTGTTCTTCACTCCCTCCCCCTTCCCCCTCAACCACTTCACGTACCCTTTGACCGGGGGTTTGTTTCCTGTTCCTACCTACCTGTCCCTTTTCCTTTCCTCCTTTCTCTTGAATGATCCATGCGTTTCGTCGCTAGTTACATCTAGTAGACATCTACATTCCTGCCCTACCCGTTTCATTACCTACCCTCCTTTCTCTTGAGCGATCCATGCGTTTGGTCTTTGGCAACATCAAGTGGAAGCCTTTCAAGTCTATCTCTTTAGTTTTTATCTTTAATTTCAACTAGCAGTCGTACCCGGCTTCGCTCAGGGGATTTGTTTCGCCCGTGGTTATTTCCCTGTTTTCGTTCAGTGTTGCCTGAACGTACAGTGCGAGGGCAGTTTTTTTTTCCTTTAACACTCTGCCTTTCCTTCAATCCTCTCTCTCTCCCATCTCTCACTCCCTTTTCTTGCATCCTCTCCCCTCCTATATACCTACCCGTCCCTCTCCTTCCCTACGTTCCCTATGCTTACTAAACGCAGTTGAATTTGGATGGGTAGTTGAATTAAATACTGCCCTTTCCTCTTTTGCGAGATTTGTGCAAATAAAATTGCTATGGTCTCCATCCCAGACAACCGAAAAAAGTACCTTTTAGGTTCAGTTAATACGTAATCATATGCTTAATGGTAATGACGTGCTGCCCCCCCTCCCAATGTCTTTGTTTTATAAAGAGCATGGCTAACAGAAGCACTGCCTCACACATAGGCATTCCCATTAAGAACCCCCCCCCCCCAACTCTCAGTTTATCGGTTTGGCTTGAACGATCCGTACCGTGAGAAAAATAATTGTGCTTCGTGCATGACGTCATTTAACGCCGTTGCCTGAACGATATGGGTCAGTGGCTTTGTTGTCTGAAGATATTGTTAAAACAATGTTCAACAATGAAATTCGTCACCTAAATCATCGGATTTCACCTCAATCAACCGTCGACTCCATCACTTTTGCGTCGGCTCTCAGTTTTTTTGTGTGTGAATTCAGTGTGCTTCTTAATTAATACTTATAACACAAGTTACAGGTATTTTCGCAATGGTTTCGTCTTTACTTTTTTTAGTATTTCTTCCACATTCAATTTGCATTAATCAATATGACCTAACACTCACAACATTAAATTTGAAGTCCAAAATAGTCAAAGAATTCTGACGAAGCATACACCTTGCTGCTGGTAACCAAGTGAACTTTTCAAAACACGGACAATTCGTTACAGCTAACAATCTTTTTTGATGTAATTCAACGAAATAATACATTGCATCAGCGTATTTTCACCACTGCATGAATGTAGTCGATTCAAAATAACAAGAGGATTCCATTAAGGACGCACATTCGCTTCATTTGAAAGAATGCTTCGATAATTCCCTCCTACATGGCGACCAAAGAAGTGTCGTTTACACCAGCAATAGCTAGTGCAAACGACGCTTTTTGGTCGCCATATTGGAGGGAATTATTGAAGCATTCTTTCGAAATCTCAAATATGACACCGGAAATATCAAATATGACACCGGAAATATCAAATCTGACACCTTACTTCGTTGTAATACGATGAAACTGTTTATATGTAACTGAAGTACTCAGCACACGTTTATATACCACAGTACAAATTATTAACAGGTCTTCGTGTAACAGTTTTTAAATTACCTTTTGCAATGGTAACCAAAACTCTCAAAACCATGACTTAATGATTAAAAAAATTTAACCTCGAACACAGTTCCGCTACGTATGTACGTTTAATGCGTTGCACCGATTTTTGGACCCCAGACGAAAAGGCTACGGGCTCCAGCAACATTAAAACCATTACGCTTAAGAAAACTTAAATTAATTGCCAGTGGAATTAGCGACATTGCTAATTATTTGCTGGTATTGCTAATTATTTGTCGATATCGATAATTCAATTACCGATATCGCTAATTCACAGACAATTTGTGATTTGCAAGAATGTGAAAACTCAGTCATCGCATCAAAAAAGAAAACAAAGAAAACAAAGAAAAGTACTAGAGCAATGGTGCTTTCAGACAATATCTGAGACGGGTGTGCAATTTGTTCTCGAAATCGGCTCGTGATCTACAGCAACCTTACTTGAAAATTCGATTCTGGTCAAAATGCTGTAACTACACTAATTTTAGGCCGATTTTGACATTCAAATATACGACGTTGATTCCATCGCTGTCAGCTTTCTAGTGGTATGGCAGAAGGAAAGTCAGCAGCACATACCGTTTTCAAGTTGCTTTCTTACACGTAAATAAAAATATCAATTTGTTGTACCTGTTCTACTTGTTTAACCTAATTCATACATCGGTACAAAGCCTGTTTGCTATTTTATATCAAGCTCATGGACCGATCACTAACTGGATTATAGCTAACTTGATAATGTTAGTAAATTAACAGCTATCATATTTACTACCCCATATAAAGAAAGGGTGCTAGTATTTGTTGAATTAGGGTATCAATGGTATTGAACCATTAATTTAAAGATGTGACACGTGTGTTTTTAGATATCATTTTAAGAGTCAAATATCTAAATTTGATGTTTGATTCATGCCCTGTTATGGCATTTCTTTCATTTTCAATTAATTTCCCACAACTGCTCTTAGAACAGTGAATGCAATCGAGGTTTTGTCAGATTAGCAAAAGCTTTCACTAGTGATTTTCCTACCTTCTATTGTAATAAAAGTAAGCTGAAGCTAGCGGTTTTTTTTAAGTACAAGCTTGCGAACTGAAAATTTTGGCTAGAGATTTCTAGCCAGTGCTAGTTGGCCTGCGATTTACTTTAAAGCGTGTGAATAAAGATTAGGCCCTATAGTGAATGCTTAACATTTTATGCAAAAGCTAGTGATCATTCAAGTGTGGTCTGAGGATGACACAAACAACATAACTGTAAACATGATCTGAGGATGACACAAACAACATAACTGTAAACATAGACTGCATTTACACCATTAAAATGGTTGATTTTTCCTCGTGCGATTCCCTTGGCATTACAAAGAAATGAATTACATGATGAACAGAGAATTACCATTTGTTATATAGGGTGTTTCAGAAAAAAACCGACAAACTTCCAGGGCGTGCTAAGTTGGTAAAGACAAGTCGAAAAGTCCTATATAACACATAACCAAAAATGCTTGCTTACCGAGATATTAGACCCCAATTATTTTATGATCGAGTATTTAAGTCAGGGCTTAATTGGAGCCTGTGAGTCACAGGCTGTAACTGAAGTCCTAGAAGGTGCACACTTTATTGTGCCGTCATACACCATCTTGTGTATTTAAACAGCGGCAACTGGTATGAACTAGAGGCGTTGGCAACGATTTAAGACCA
Source organism: Lithobius niger (assembly GCA_023313725.1). Lineage (NCBI taxonomy): Eukaryota > Metazoa > Arthropoda > Chilopoda > Lithobiomorpha > Lithobiidae > Lithobius > Lithobius niger. Next base: position 15,033 of record JAHWFP010080226.1, read on the forward strand.
AATTCATAGACACAAACTCGGAGTCAGCACTGTGCATAAACCTGCTGCAAAACTTCATGATAGGCCTAATCGAATTGTGTTCAAAACTGCAACTACGTCTAACTCTTGCCAAGCGAGTTGTAAATAAATTTTAAAAATGTTTTAAAGGATGGCATAGGTTAATAATTTCTACGCAATAAATGTTGCTGAAAACTGTAAAAAGTATCGCTGCTTTTGATAAATGTTTTCGTACTAGTTATGTGTATTTTTTCTGAAAAGGAGGGGGGGGGGGGTGAGATGACCTTAAATGGTGGTTACCGATGTGAACATCGTTGTATGCATCGGCTGAGGACTGGTTTGAGGGATCTGGTCTCCCACCTTTTCAGAGAAATCTGGCCAAACGTTTTTTCCTGAATGACTCAATGTAGTCACTGTGTCACCGTAGCCACAGCCTGGAAAAAAATTCGCAGGAAGCCCAACAAAACCAGGGGTGTTGTTAGCTCCGGAGGTTTGGTCCGGGAAACTGAAGCATTTTACGGTACATCACTGCCGTATCCGATTACTATTTATTCACAAATTCTGGAGGAACTTATTTAGCATTATGTAGTGGGGTATTTATTTTTTTGCAGTTAAAAATACAAAACTAGAGTCCACTAATTTACGGCTATTGGCCCGGGAGGTGAGTGGATGGAGCGGGTTTAACGAGCATTGTAAACGTTCCCAGCAGATTCTGGAAGCTCTAACTTTTTAAGACATTGAAATACCTTACCTGACCGAGGAAGGCATGCCTTTTGATAATGTTAACCATCGTTCTTACTAGCACTTTTATAAAAATTACTGCACGTTGTAACTACGGCAGCAAATTTGGCAGTTGCCTTGCCCAACGTACACTATAAAGCCATGGTCCAGTTGGATTCCTCCCTCCCCCCCTCTCCCAAAATTCCAGGATCATCAGTTGGAACAGGCCATTTACATTCTCCTCTTAATGGCTTTCAGCTGGTTAACTAAGGCTTTTTTTTTTTAAAACGTCGGGAACAATGAATACTATACTTGGGCTGCCCAGTTTCAGGAAGATAAAACAGGTTTTGTTAGGAATAATAAAAAGGAACTTCTGCATTCTTTTGCTTTCCTAATTAAAATATAGCATTACTTCTAACGTATTTTTCATTACGGAAACGTTAAGAGCTACTGGGTAGAGAGAGACCTTTGAAAGAAGCCAGGGGGCTTGGTCTCGACTTGATCGTTTTCAAATCGCATGCGGTTTTATTAAAAGTCACGTGCGATGGAATGGGCGAGCCATAATTTTGGCGAGCTTTTTGGTAAAACCGCATGCGATTTGAAAAGCGCAACTCGAGACTAGGGCCCAGGTCAGCTTCACGGCAAAATGCGTCAGCATACTGAGATTTCTTGCAAGTTGCTCCTGTCTTGGCAAGATTAGACGATATTGCAGTTTCGAACGTAATTTATTATCGCGAAGTTTTCCCACTAGCAGGTGCACCTTGCTGCATCCGAGTTTGTTTACTATGAGGCCACAGTACGGCGTGTGCCTTGCAAGGCAGTCTGGTATAGGCTTCTACCGCTTCCACTAAACCATGACTTAAATACTCGATCATAAACAAATGGGGTCAAATAGGGCGATATCCCGGTAATCAATCATTTTTGGAGAGGTGTACAATTTTCGACTTGTCTTCATCTCCTGAGTATGCCCTGAAAATTTGTCGGTTTTATTCTGAAACACCCTGCATAGATTTAGAGAAAAGAAAGTGGAATGCTGGCTGCTTATATTTATGGCACGCCGTTTTATTTAATATTATTTATTTAGAAATATCGGCAGTGGAATTAGCGATATCTCTAATTATTTGCTGGTATTGTTAATTATTTGTTAATATCGCTATTAGTGATAACGGTAATTCAATTACCGATATCGCAAATTCACACAATTTGTGATTTGCTAAATAAATTAGCGATATCGGTAATCCATTTAGCGATATCGCTAATTGTCAACAATTGCTACTTGAATTAGCGATATCGCTAATTGTCAACAATTTACTAATATCACTAAATGAAATAGCAATATCGTTAATGAATTAGCGATATCTCTAATTCCACTGCCGATATTGCTAAATTAATAATATTAAATAAAACGGCGTGCCATATATATATATATATATATATATATATCCTAGGTAATTCGAACATGGCACTATAACTTCGGCACAAAGAACGCAAATATTTCTACGCATCTTAACGCTCCTGTAATAGAACGAAATAGTTTTTTTTTTACTTGTTATTCAAAATTTGAATGTTTTAACCTAATCCATACATAAATTTCGCTGAGCTGGTATGTCTACTAAACTTTGGACAACTAAGACTCTTAACGTTGTTTTAATCATGTGTGCTGCGTTTATTGTACCATACAACTGTACAATATGTTTTAAAACTTTTCTTTTTTGGGAAACGAAATACTAAGTGAACGAAACGAAATAAAAGTAGTTGGTTCCATTTTTAGTTAAAATACCAATTGCTCGGTGCTGCGTGTGCAGCCTGTCGAATTTAGCCCATGCTCATTCATGAATTTTTTTTCTTATGTCGTCATTTAGTCCATGGTTAGTTCTGTGCTTATTTGTTTACAAAATTATTTAATTATCCTTACAGCAGCACTATAAGCCTGCATGTTCAACCCCACTTACTCCTCAGTTTAAAATTCAAAATCCAAAAACCTCAATGAGTTCGAAGATGTCTGGGATCCTTTCCAGTAGGCTAACTGTTTTTCCCATTTCTGTAGTAGGACAGTCATCTTCTTGCTAGTTGTGGTCATATCTGTGGTTTTTTTTTCTTTATTAACTTTTTTACATCCTGTATTTTTTCTTTCGTAGTTACTACTAAATAGTGATTCATTTCCGAAATTTCTAGCACACAGCTCTTTATTATTTGATAGAACTGTCTCTTAAGCTATTTAATCTTGATACTTGTGCTTTGTCGATATAAGATTAGAGTCCCTAATTAGTGCGTCAAATCTCACCTGAAGATCGTTGTCCTAATTTTTCTATAGCTGAAACATTGCTTTTGTCTAAGGAGTCTAGCTTAGTATAACCTAGAACAAATAATTTTGAGACCGAATCAATTAGAATCTATACCAAAATTTAGGGGTAATATTTGCTGTGAAGCAATAGCATAAGTCACTTCCCCCTTTTTAAGCTAATGATAGTGCAAGAGGTATTTATTAGTTAACAAAAGCCAACGCTTAATCTTAAAACTATTAGCAAAAGCTACATTTTTAATCACACTACCCTAATCGATGATGCCGATTGGATTTAGGAAGCTTAAAGAAACTCTTGTTTTGAATATTTACGTTTTATGATGAGAATTCATTCGTTTGTATGCGTAGGTTTCATTCGATTCATCCAGTAACGGTCCAGCAAAACCAACAGCCAATGAAATACCAGTGACGTCGGACGCGTATAATTTTTTTTTAATGGCCGTTGCATTGCCAATGCATCTTGCAAATATCTTGCACTGTTTCTCGTGCACATGCACTGTATTGAGTGGGCCGACCTTACTAAGTCGTGTGTAAGGATAGGTTCCTGTATTATTAGTAATATTGCCAATGATACAAATCAGGCCATCAAACTAACTTTTTCACATTCTGTATTTTTATTCTTTAATAGTAACTACTGAATAGATTCATTTCCAAAATTTCTAGCACGCAGCACTTTATTATTTGATACTAGAACTGTCTCTTTAGCAATTTGGTGTTTGGTACTTGTGCTTTCTCAGTTCAAGACAAGAATCTCTAATTAGTGCGTCAAAACTGTACTAATTTTGCGTCAAAATTGTACTAATTGTGCGTCAAAATACTAACCATCCTTCACCAAGTTCATTTCGATTCAATCTCAGTCGATACTTGTGAATAATGCTGGTTCACGGTTTTTGGTTTTAAAAAGTTTACGCTGTAAAAGTGTGTCTTTAACTGACATCTGAGTTCAAAAGCTTATCAAACAATTCAACACTGAAAATGTTTTTTTTTTTTAAATCCTACAGCAATCGGAAGAAACGATTCTAACATTAATTACCTGAAATCTTTCCGTGCACGACAAATTTTTTGGACGAATATTGTTCAAGGTTTCCAAAGCGAGTCTAGCCTAGTATTGTAAAAGAAATACACACGATAAATAAGCAAATAAGCAAATGAAAACTATTTCCAACGAGTTTACGAACCCAGTTTACGAACACAGTCTGTAAACAAAAGTTTGAAATACGTCTCCAATTTTCATCCTTCTACAAATCAATCATACAGTTCCAAAATACTACAGAAATAGAAATAGAAATAGAATAGAGATTGACGCTGCACGAAGCCCCCCCCCCCCCAAAAAAAAAAAAAAAACCAAAGAAATTAAGCAACTAGAGCGTCATAGCGTGATTTGTGAAAACTATAACTATGAAATTCTTTTGTCTTATTACACGAGTTGGTCTGCCGGCAACAAAAACAGAATTTCAAATTTTTTAAATAATATTTTTAGTTGTTCCGTCTTGACTCGAAATAGACTCAATCTTGTAATACGATAAATTGTTGTAAGACATTTTTAAGTGGGAGAAAATGTTTTAAATTCATATGAAATGCTTTCAAAATCACTGTAAAGTACAGCATGCACAGACCTACTGTATTTAAACTTTATAATAGGTTTCCACATCTTACTTAGCTGCTTCAAATTTTTTTCTCAGCTGTTTCTTAACTTTTACGTTGAGTAAAATATCGGAAAGATGACATGTTTTTTTTTTTTTTTTTGTAAAATCGGTATTTAATAATACAGCAGCATCTTCTTTACTATTAATATTTTTGTACAACATGGTTCATATTGCTACTCTCAGTACACATATACTTCAAACGAATTTTAGAGAATCGTTTCATGTGTCCACATAGTTTATGTGCTACTGTATTGCTTCGGTTTGGACAGTCTTACTAACTTGTACTCGAAATTGCTCCTTTTCACCTATTCTATCTTAAAAATGAGCGACATCACCACTGCTGTGCCCATTTATCTCAGAGAGACTTTGGCGATCGGTCGGGCTTCCAAAAACAGCGCCAGAAGGATCTGCTAAAGACACTATAAAAAATATACTAATAGAATTTACCCCAACACACGAAATGGGCTCGCTATTTTTATAGGGCACCAAACCGTACTACAATAATCCCCTTAAAAAATATAATATAATGTTGAAGAAAGGTCATCCTTTCGAGAGGAGAACTCCTATCAAAATAAATGGATCCTAATTGCGCCTGAATTGGTTAATTAAATATGGAGTTATATGTGTTGCAACGACAATTTCCACAGCTTCCCTTATTTCCTCCTATGCCTTAGGATAGGGCCTTACTGGGCCTTCTTACCTTGATGCTATGGCTCCATAATGTATACTATGTGTATTTGCTATTATTGATAATGTATTCCATTGATGCTATGTACTTTGATGTATGGTCCAGTTCCTAGAGATCAGAGGTCAATGAAGCTCTGACATAATCTGTTGCTAGGGGTGGCTGCTGGCAGGGGAGGCTCATGGGATAGCAGGATATGATACAGGAAATACCTTACACCACCTGTGGCGGCTTCTGTCTCTAGCTCTAGGTATAAAAGGCCATGCAGCCCCCTTGAGCTTGACTCTGGGAGCTGGTTCCCTAACCAGCAGCAGCTCCTCCTGAAATATGCCACTCTGCTACAGCCCACTCTAGAGCATCCTGAACCTCTGAACAACATCTCTGAAGGACAGTCCGCGTGGCCCTGGAAATAAACCCTGATTCAACCATCCTTCTGGCTTACATCCTTGAACTGGGCTTTAGTGGAGTTGCAGTGTTAACTCGTTTTTGCTTGAACGATATTCATGAACGAAGCAAGCAGCCTGCATGAAAGGCTGGCCTTGTGACGATACACGATACAATAATCTGATGCAAACTGCTGCAGACTAATGCAGTCTGTATGCTTCGTTTATCCTTTACCGTGTGATTTCTCTTTATTTACTACTTGCATTATTTCTAGTGTGAAGGACAGGTAGGTAGGAACTTGGTTGCTTTCCCTCCTTGTATGTATGTATGTGACCTTTACGTCTTCCACTGAGAAATATTGAACAACTACTCAGCTCGGCTGGAGCGTGTAGCCAGAACCCGCCCCAGTAGCGCAGTGGTTAGAGTGCCCGGCTTGTAAACGGGAAGTTCTGGGTTCGAGTCCCAGTCGGGGCAGTCGTCTTTTCTTTCTTTCTCACACTAGTGCATTGTGTATCCTCACAAGGCCAGTCTTTAATGCAGACTGCTTGCTTCGTTTACTCTTTACTTTGTGATTTCTTCTTTATTTACGATATTCGTGATAAGAGTTAAGTGTGCTTACCTTCGTTGTAATATGATCACCTTCTGCACATATGGCGAATAGACGTTGTAGAAAGATAAAAGTAGTAATTGAATAAAAGGCACACGATAAATTGAAATTATTTTCAGTTAGTGCAAAATAGCAACACAACCCTAAATCAAAAGCTAGACGTAGTAGTATGACAGTAATAATCAACGAAAAAACTTCTTGTACAGCGTCAGCCAGCTTATACAATTGTTCGTATTTATGATGAACGTGATGAAGGTACGCACTAAGGCCATTCATGTGTACAGCAACTGTTTCTTGTATTTCAGAGTTGAGGGTTGAAAAGGATTCCGCACACAGCTTTGCAGTAACGACGAAAAGTGAGCAGACAAATATATCATGGCCATATTCCAACAAAATGTATGACATCTCCCACTTTAAGTCGTTTGAATGGTCGAGCGTTACCACGAAAAATGGTAGATTTGCTGCACTAAGTGCCAACTGCAGTACTATGGGATGGAATAAAAAGCTTTGTTTTTTAAATCTTCTTCCTATTAGGTCGTCTGTGGTGTTCAAAATTCGAACTAGGTTGTAAAATAGCTTTATTTTGATGATGAAAAAACCGTGTATTGAAAACACATAACCAATCATTATGAAATACGTAGCAATATACACTGACATTCTCATTTTGCTGAAATGGAGTGTGAAGAAGAATACGTTCTTCATCCGACCTAAAAGGATGCAGATTAGGACAACCTTCGTAATGGAAATGTATAGCAGACTCAATACATGTCTCCAGCTACGAGATTTAGTTTTGTTTTGTGAACATCCTTTAAAATCCCACGAAATAAGGCCTAACACTTGACCCAACCAAATGACAGGTCGACACATTTCGTAGCTGAATGAATTCCTTCTGTCGATATCCGCCAAAGGGATATCTACTATGTGGAATGGGGCAACTGTTCGATGCATACCGATATTCTTGAAAGCCCCCAATATGGATTGTTGTTGCATTAACAATTTTAATTTATTCAACAACCTGCAAAGGAAACGAAAAAAAAAATATTTTCAAATGCGAATAGTTTGGTAAACTGGATCTCAAATTTTCCATACAAAAAAAAAAAAAAACAGATGACAGACTAACGGATAAAATCCCAGCATGTTGGGTTAGAACTATATTATTAAATTCGTTGAGAGTAAAATTTTCGGTCAACCTGCCTGTATCTTCGTCAGCGCAAACTAAAAATGTAAAACGAACAACTAACATGCAATTTCAATCTAAACAATGGCTTAAAAATGTCTAAATTCTAAAAAAAAAAACCACACTCACCTCCACCGCATCCAGCATTACTCTGTACTGATGAAGTCTACATAGCGACCGACAATTTTACTCTCAATAAATATACTGCAGTGGTATCTTAACCGAAGACATGCTGGGACTTTATCTGTTGGCTAACGCCTGCAAACTGAAAATTTAAAATGATAGACTAAAATGAAAGTTGAGAGTAATAGGCAAAGAGAGCCAAAGCCAAGCTTACTGTGTTTGGTGCTGAAAATCCGTCAATAATAAGTGGATATCTTCCGTTACAATTACGTAAAGACGAAGAAAAGGTAGTTACCCCTCTTTAATTTGTCATTTCTGCTCTCTAGCTAGCCTGTCGTCTGGTAGGTCTAGTATTCTATTCAATTCATTAATTCATTTCACTTTTTAATCAGTAAATTCAATTCAAAATCATTTCAATTTCAATCAGTAATTCATTCAACGGGGGGGGGGGGGGGAAGCAGCCTTAACTAGGAATCTGCTTGTTTCACAAATTATAAATGCCAACAAAATACACATACAGTCACTCGCACGACACAGACTTAAAAACACAAACACAAACACACAAACATAAACAAAGCTTGTGTAACACACAAATTAAGCACACACAAGCACACACGTCCACACGCACACACACACAAACATTAAACATTTCAAACACAAACTGCGTTCACTTTCTAACATAACCATTGAGTAATAACGGTCCTTCTTCCCTGGAATTGAAGTTCAAATTATAGTTCGTTGCGTTGGAGTGCACTCTAATCCGTTTTTATTCGTGCATCTTCACGGCTGTGAGTATGGGGATACAACCAATTTCAATTCCAGTCTTAATTAATTTCCAGTCATTAATAATTCATTTCTTATTTTAATGACACCACGTGAGTGATGTATGAGTAATTCAATACGGGGCCCCGGTGACATCCAATTTTAAATTCTTAAGATAATGTCTAAGTATTGCTTATTTCTTTTAATACGATATTTCGTGCATAAACTAAGGTATTATCGGCTATAATAGTATCCCAAGTGCTTCTATGATATTATTCATTTGTGTCTTTTAGCACGAAACTCCTTTCCAGAGATTTAATTTCCCACGACTGAAAGGGGGGGGGGGGGACTGAAGGTCGAGGAAAATTTGTTGGAAAACAATTGAGCGCTAACTCGCACAAGTTATACATTTCATAGAAGCACGAGTGGGATTCGGTTTGAGAATTTTTGTTTTTCTATCCGCAAAACGATTCTCCGAAGTAATTCTGTTTAACGGTTTCGATTTCGATTCATCATCACCATGGTCTCTTCAACTTTAATACCACAAGGAGTGTATTTAATCGATAATTTGGGTGTTTTAGCACCAAACTCCCTTCCAGATTTAATTTGTTGGATTTTAAATTTGTTGGAAAGTAGTTGAGTGAGATATACTGTTAGGTCTGTGGTTTGTTTGTCAGCGCCCTTTGAGAAAAGCTTCGATCTGTATAATTACTGAAACAGAAGGTACACTATCGGTTTCGGTTTCGATTAGCCGGGTCTTTTCAGTTATAATACCACGAGTGCTTGTATTAAATCGACAATTTGGGTGTTTTAGCACGAAACTCCTTTCCAGTTTTAGTTTAAATTTGTTAGGAAGGAGTTGAGTGCTAAAACACCCAAATTATACATTTAATACAAGCACGAGTGGAATTCGGTTGAGAATTTTTGTTTTCTTTTCCCTAAACGATTTTCTGAATGATTTTCGTTTTAGGGATTCGGTTTCGATTTGCAATCTCGATTTCGACATACGAAGTAATTTTGATTTACGGTGTTTAGTTTTGTTTATAATGTTTACCTTTTATGTTTTGTTGACGATGTTTGACTCTTATCTGGCGTAGCGTTACCATCCACCATCGCATTTCATGAATCAACCTGTAATTTCGTTCGCTACGGCATTGGCATTTCGTCTTAGGCCTAACCTCATTTATGTTGTTGATACGCCAAATGAAAAGTACAAGCAGTTCCGTGCTTCCGGAAAAACCCGACGATTAAACGAAGCTGACGTCATTCCACCATCTCATTTCATTAACCAAGCTGTATTTTCGTTCGCTTTAGCATTGGTATTTCATATTAGGCCTAACGTAATTTTTATGTTGTTGATACGCCAAATTAAGTGTATCTTAACCGAGTAGTAGCTTTGTGGTGTTTCCGTAAAAACCCGACGATTAACGAAGCTGACGTCATTTTCCTAATAAGGGCATAAAAGGCAGCATCCTCTAAGTGAGATATACTGTATAGATCTGTGGTTCGTTTGTCAGCTCGCATTGAGAAAAGCTTCGATCTGTATAATTACTGAAGGAGGAGGTCCGCTTTCGGTTTCGGTTTCGATGAGCCGGGGTCTTCCCAGTGTAATCCTACCATGGTCCTCATTTAGTGAAAAGAAAACGAAAATTCTCAGTGTAAATCGACCATGGTCCTCGTTTATGCGGAAAGAATACGAAAATTCTCAATGAAATCTGACTCCTTAAATTATCACTCCCAATCTAACCGTGTCAGCTGGGTCTCTAGGTTCCCTGGATTGATGGGATGGCCTTTACAAATTTGGTTATGAAATGTTTCAGTCTAACATTAAAAGCCAACCTTCTCAATTTCCCAATTTTCTCATGTGCACTACATAAGAGTGGAAATTCTGATTGAGCCATCTCGACTTATCAGGACATGGTTTGTTTGACTAACATTCGAATAAATACAAGGTAATGTTTCAAATATAAGCTAAATATGTCGATTTGTTGTTAGATAGACTTTCGAACTACAGTGGTACACTGTAAACTAACAAATAGCCCGTTATAGGGGCCGCGATATGTCGGATATCCCTCAACAAGCTGATCAATTTCTGCAAGCACAATTTGCCTGAAATTCAATCACCTAGACCAATTCTTAAAAGCAGCATCGCAGTGACGCAACAAATGGGCATTTTCATAAACTCAGCCAACAACTCACTGATCTATTTCACAGACACCGACCGCTTCCATCAAAAGTGACGTCACGATAGTCTTTTATAAATGGACTCGCTGCAATGATCTATGATTGCAATGATCTATGATCTATGATCTAGATGGAGGCCAGTGTCAAGAAGGAAGTGTTTTTTTTTTTTGCTCACCATCATTTGCTCACCAATCACCCTTGCGTTGTCATGGCCGTTGCTAAGCAGGTATCCATTTAATACCGGACAATAAGTATGTTTATTAATGACGATCGAATGACCTGTTACCTTCTTTTAGCTTAGTGGTGAGATACTGCATGACGAGAATCTCCACCAGACTGTTCTTAATTATGAATTATGTTTACATAAATCTATATAAGTAAAAACATAATATTTGTTTGTTTGTGTGTGTGTCCGCAGTGGGTATCTCGACATTCTTATTTCTTTTGTTTGTGCGTCCGCAGCTGGAATCTCGATAATCATATATCTTTTCTTTGTTTGTTTGTCTGTCAAACGGAATTGTCTGTATAGTGTATAAGTAATGATTCGAACTGTGTTTTCAACAAAGAGGCACAGTACTGATGACGTCATGTGTTTTTTTCCAATCGCAATATTTTCATGTAAACGGGACCTAGGCCTCTATGTCACCTTAACCCTTGCTTTAACTAAATCTAATGAAAGCCTGGGCGACTGCTAACGGGAAATCACAACAATGCTCTAAAATTCTTAGAAATATCGGGGATGTTTAAGAATGGGAATATATAAGAATGCTCTGCTATTCTTGCGAATTTCGGGGGACATTCAACAATGGGAATACATAAGAATGTAAAGTTTTCTTCAACAATAGGGCGTGCATTCAAATAAATGTTAGAATCAAAAAGAGTATTTCTTCAAACAACCGTTACTTTTGCTGTCATTACTTCTTAGAATATTCTTAAAACTAGCCTTATAAGGGGGGGGGGGGGGGGGCATTGTCCTAGTTATTCCTAATTAAGCACTACTAGGAGGTCGGCCATGCTTGGTCGATGGAATGAGCAGAAAAGCCGTCTCCTGCAGTCGATGAGTACGATGCTTCAACGGTGACGTCACGCTAAGTTATCGGCAAATTCATCAGTAGTTTACAGATACTTTGGTGAGGTGGGGCTTCATCGCTGAGTAGTTGGACGAGTTTAGGAAAGGGCCCAATGACGAGGACAGAAGTTTTACAGATATTACTTTGTGTATTCAAAATTTAAATTTTAGTTTAAGCATTGCCAAAGTTAAATTGCTCATTTGAATACTGTTGTTTGTTAACTAAATTTTGGGAATAAAATCTATATAACTAAGATCGTAATATTTGTTTGTTTTTGTGTGTCGCCAGATTATCAAGATTCCCACTCCAATTGAAATCGTAATGGGAATCTCGGTAATCTCAATTATTTCGTTTGTTTGTGTGTCTGTGAGACGGAATTGTTTGTATAAATAGTGATTCGAACTCCCTTTTCAACAAATGACGTCAATGACAACTGATGACGTCAATTTTTTTCCAGTCACAACATTTTCGTGCAAACTGGATCTAGGCCTCAACATCTCTTAACTCTGGGTCGCACTAAATCTAATGAAAGATTGGGCGAATTGCTAACGGGAAATCACATGTATGTGACGTGTGAGAATGTGAGCACAGTGGGAAGCTCGATAATCCGTACTCTATTGACCTCCGTAGTGGGAATGTCGATAATCTTTATTCTGGTGAATATTTTCATGCAAACAGGATCTAGGCTTGTATGTCTCTTAACCCTGGAACCAACTACACCTAATGAAAGCATGGGCAACTGTTAACGGGAAATTATAGATTTTCATGCAAATGGGAAATCATAACATTGCTATAAAAAAACCAGCCATATACGGGGTGCTGCCCAAGTCTATATAACTAAGATCGTAATATTTGTTTGTTTATGTATGAGTGTGTATCCGCGGTGGAAATCTCGGTAATCCTTATTCTATTGACGTCCGTAGTGGGAACCTTGATAATCTTTATTCTGTTGAAGTCCGTAGAGAGGATCTCGATAATCTTAATTCTTTTGTTTGTTTTTGCATCTTCCAAATGAATTGCCTGTGTAAGTAAGAGTCCAACTGTTTTTTTCAACAAAAATACACCGTACTAATGACGTAATATTTTTTCCAGTCATAATATTTCATGCAAACGGGACCAGGCCTCTGTGTCTCTTAACCCTGGATGTAACTAAATCTAATGAAAGCTTGGGTGACTGCTAACGGGAAATCATAGTATTTTCATGTAAACGGGAAATCACAATAATGCACTTTAAAACCTGACATATAAGGGGAGGGGGGCTGCCCTAGTGTTGGAATAAATACAGCACGATCTGATTTATTTGGCAATTAATTATCCTACTGAACAAGTCCTGAGGCTTTCATGAAGTGGTTTTCGACCTTCGGTCTCCGGAAATTAAATTTGGGAAGTAGTTTTATGCTTAAAACCCCAAAATTATCTACTTAGTAAAAGAACTAGTGCTGGTACAGTCGAAAACCTGAGTCATGAAACTATCCACTGTTTATCAGAAGTTTTTACTTCCTCATCGCATTTAATCTCTAAGCTTGCTATTCATTTGGATAGGAGCCTATAAATAACACAACAATAGAAGAAAACAACTAGCAGCGTATGTGGCTGGTCTGTGTTAGGAGTGCTTAATTTAGTACGATGTGCTAACGCCAGAAGGAGCAACAATACTGCGCCTGCGTCAAGTTGTCTAAAATCGAAACTGAAACTTAGCACGCGAAGCAGTCGTGTGCTACGAAAGCAACGCTCTATTTTATTGTTGGCTAGAGCAACTTACGAACAACTGAATGTCTGTTTGTTAAGTTTTTTTATTATTACTTTGGTATTATTGCCATGTTAAACACGTAATGTTTAAAAACAAAGGATCGAAAATTAGCCTTGGGAACGTGACGCACACCTCTAATCATCTCGTGCAGGTGGCGACCTCGATAACAAATGTGTGCACCACTGTAGCCGCTCCCAAGGCCCGCTGAGATAGTAGCTATGCTCCACTCCAGGCCCGTCAGCATGCTTCTGTTTAGTGACAGACACGCTAGGAGTCGTCCAGTACCGTACGGATTGAGAACCCAAAGGAATTTGTATCTGGACTAAGTGAATGCGTGAAAAGTCCTCAAAATGCGCCAGATTTCCCAATTTGATCGTTACCTTTATGTGTTTAAAGTTTAAAGCATAAATTTTGTTGAGATACCATTCATTCCTCATGGCGTACGGTACTGGACGACTCCTGGCGTGTCTGTCACTAAACAGAAGCAAGCTGACGGGCCTGGAGTGGAGCGCAGCTACTATCTCAGCGGGCCTTGGCAGCTCCTGACTTAACACTGTAGTGGAAGTTACCGAGACACGCTTCTATTTGTTTTCTATAGGCTCCTGATTTGGATCATAATAATGTGGTTGTCTTACCCGCGACTTACGACAATGTATCCACCATTATAGGCGTTTCCTTTGGGCTCTTCTGTTCTAACTAAGCTAAAATCAATACTTTTCAAAACAATGCGTCGAGTGATTGGCCAAACGAAGCTGGACTTCCTACTCGACTGAATTTGGATTTTGTTTCCTGTTTGTCAGTTTGAAGCACGATAATGTTCGCAATTTTGTTCTCATTTAGTTGAAATTAGGGCAGCACCCCGTATATGTCTGTTTTTTTATAGCATTGTTGTGATTTCCCATTCGTATGAAAATACTCTAATTTCCCGTTAACAGTCGCCCACCCTTTCATTAGGTTCAGTTGGTTCCAGGGTTAAGAGACATAGAGGCATAGATCCCGTTTCCATGAAAAAAGTCAACAGAATAAAGATTAATCGAGATTCCCCACGACGGAGGTCAATAGAATACGGATTATCGAGATTCCAACTGCTGGCATTGACACGCACACATCATATGATTGCCCGTAAGCAGTCACAAGCTTTTGATTCACACAAAAGAAATACGATTATCGAGATTCCCACTGCGGACGCACAAACAAAAGATGTAAGAACTTCGAGTTTGAATCTCGGTAATCTGGCGACATACACAAACAAACAAACAAACAAACAAACAAACAAACAAATATTATGATGAGCAATGGGACAAGAAATTCACGAGTTCGAAGACGAAATATAAATTCTACACTGAACGCTTGGCGGTCCTTACGTTAGAATTGCAGGAATACCGCCGTCATGTGCAGAGTTGACTTTAATTTTTCAAATTCTGTGTGGTTACATTGATTTTCCGGTAAGTTTTTTTTTTTTTTTTTTACCTTGCAGAGAAAGGTGGCCGAACACGTGACCACTCAATAAAGCTGCTTGTCGCTCGGGCAAGGCGTGATTATAGAACGTTTTTCTTTGCTAATTGCGTGGGCGAATGTTTGGAACTGTCAACCGTCATTGTTGTTGAGACGTCCTCACCTGCTGTTTTTAAAGCTAAACTTTAAAAAATGTGACCTTCACAAATTCTTAAGACGGTCCTTCTGACATTACCATACTCCGGTAAATTTTCTTTTTTTTTCCCGTACGGTGCACTGCACGGGTAGCCGCTGGGGCATCAGAGGGGCGAGGGATAATCGTCTAACTGGAAAATCGCATAATGGAAAATCGTCTAACTGGAAATTAGTATAATGGAAAATCGTCTAATGTCCCTGCCTCGCTTGCGCTACCGCGCTCGCTGAGGCTATGCATATAACATGGGGTGTCGGATGAACGTCTAACTGGAAAATCGTCTAATGGGATAATTGTCTAATTTCTGCATAAATAAAAAATCTGGAAGATCGTCTAAACGGAATTTCGTCTAATGGAAAATCATCTTCACGGAATATCGCATAATGGATAATCGTATAATGGATAAACTTCTAACTTCTAACCGCAGGTCAGACGTTTATCCAGCTAGACGTTTATCCAGTTAGACGTTTATCCATTATACGATTATCCATTATATGATATTCCGTTTTGACGATTTTCAGATTTTTTATTCATGCAAATATTAGACAATTATCCCATTAGACATTTTCCAGTTTGACGTTCGTCCGACGCCCCGCATCAGATTCGATAGACGTCTTGGTCCCGGCTGTACATCTCTGGCTTCTTACAGACCCGGGGTCGATCCTGGTGAAGGGAAGTCTATAAGTACGGGGTGTTTCTCCCGGTTGTTTCCCAGCCCGTTGCACGAGGGTTTCCTCCGGGTACTCCGGTGTCCTCCTACATGCGTGAAAATGATGGTGGTTTCCACTTAACATCTGCCACTTGGCCTTAAAAAAGTTCCAAGCCTATTAGCGGACACCTTCTATGTTATTTAGATTCTTATTATTCTCTTTTGCGCTTAGTTTTAATCTGTAAAATGACGTCAGCCTCATCCCCCCCCCCGGCTATTTTAAGTATTTGTTAAATTAGGCTGGGTGTTAGTGACACTTTGGTGTCCACTTTAGATGCAAAAAAATATTATTAAACCTGAAATTCCTACCTCAAATATGTTAGCGATGGAGACCGAAATACGAGGTAGAGCACTGGGCAGAAATCATACGGTTTTTCCCCGTGAATACACAAAATAAACTACTGTACTATAACATCTCTTGCTTGGCCGAGTAATTGTGAAGTAAATTGTACGCTTTTCATCAAGCTATTACTATTTACTGCTGGCAAGTATAAGGCGGAGCATAAAAACTCGTTTTACGGCAGTACAATTCAACAGGGCATTAAGATAATAATCTGCTGAATCCAATTTTTACAAAAATTACAATAAATATTTTCTGATTAGCGTTAAGCAGCTTACCCTGCTTCGGCGATCATAATAGTTTGTTTTATTGATTACAACAGAAGTTTTAGGCATGGTGCGTTAACACACAACATTTTATGGGTGGAAGAGACCATTCAGCAAAACCGAAGGGGTGGTAGACCACACCAACCATGCAACTTCTACCAACCAGTACGATTACAAACATTTACCGACACAATCCATTAAAACCTCTTTGCAAAATTAATAGCTTTTCGCTAATGAGAGACGTGTCAACATTATCGCCTAAATGGAAACAGCCTCTTTACATTGGAGAGAAGGCTATTAAGACGATTACACTGTGCTATAATATTACGAATTTTTAACATTGGTTTAAAAGAAAGAAAAATTCAAAACCGCTGTATTTTAATCACTATTAAAATAAATATTGCAAATCGCTGTAGATTCTATGAAGGGAAGAGAAAAATAGGCCAAATAGCGAAAGAAATACTGAGTGGATGAGTGGGCATATTGATGTAGGCATTATGTTAATAATCTGGGGAGGCATTGTGCTGTCAGTTTGAATCCGGGTCATGCCAATCCGGCGAAACGTAAATGTATAAAGGTGGGTCACTGTACTACGGTGTACGATTTTTCGCTGTTTTCCGTATTTACTAATTCCCTTTGAACCTTTAATCTTTGTTGCTAAGAGCCGACGTCATGGAACCAATCAAATTAAATTACAGTTTAAATCCCACTTGCATTTTTCAGATGCCATGCCTTTGCCCTTTCCGATAGGAGGTGCAATCTTTTTATTAAATAATTAAGGGCATAAGTCCACAAAGAGTTCTGTAGGAACGATTAGCAAACAACTGTAAATGAGCAAGTCTCTGTGATCAGTCACGCGCTAGGACACGACCCTAATCACAGCCACCTACACTAAAGGCCGTATCAGCCTACCTTCCACAATGCTGCGCTAGAAGGCGCGACAAATACCGACGCGACAAGTTTGCCAAGTGGCGTCATCGGTTGACAGAATTTGGAACCCTCGTCGGTTAGTTTGAAATTTCGCCACTTGGTGTAGAGATGGCAGCACCTAGCAATCTTGCGCTTCCTTCTATGCCAATGGTTGATTTTACTTGTCTAATTTGTCTTCATCTGATCCGGCCTTTACTGTAGGTGGCTGTGCTCTAATACAGTCCTTTAGTCATCATTACTACGGAACTTCTCATGGACTTATGGCCTTAATTATTTTCATCAAAGGTTTGCACCCTCAATCTGGGAGGGCAAAAGCACGATATCTGAAAAACGCAAGTGGGATTTAGCAAGCTGAAAATGCTACAGAAGTTTTTTGTTTTTTTTTAAAGCATACATTGTGTATGGTGCCATTCTAGATTTGCACAGTGACACCACTGATATTATGCAGTATTTCAGTTCCACGGGTGAAAGTGGTGTCAATCTGCAAAACTAGACAGCACCATATAATGTATGGTTTATTAAAACTTCAACAGCATTTTAAGCTTGTTTGTGGGCCCTCAATGTTATTCGTAAATTCATATTGTAATTATTCCTTGTAAATGACGTATTTTTTAGTTGAAATAATAACTAAACGATCGACCGTTTTATAGAGCTTCAAAGGGTCTGGCTCTGGATCTGGGTGGTAAGGGGGGGGGGGGGGTTGGTTGGGCCTGGACAGGACCGGGTGAAAGTCGAATGGAACGGTTCAATGGTAGCACTGCATATAATGGTCTACGGCGTCTATGCTTTGGTTATCCTAGAATGATGATCGGGTTGGAACGGAATTGGACTTCTCGTTCTCAGCTGCTCATGACTCATATTTTATATTTTGTAAATTCTAAGGTTGGAAGAATTTTTTTAGGTCGTTGCATCATTTGATTTCATTAAGGACGGAAAGCCAAAGGCTCACAAGAAATATTATCATTTTATTTTAGTCCAATTCATTTAATCATTTCAATAAAATAAAATAAAGTCAAATAAACTGATGAAACGACCTAAAAAAAATCCCCTCACTCCGGATTGGAGTTGAGAAGTTGCGTTGAAGCATCGGTGAGGAGTTTCAGTTCCGGGTGCGGCTCGTGAAAAGGAACTGACCGGAGTAGCTTGTAAACATCTGACTACCATAGTTGTAGTATTTCCCACGGAAAGTTGTCGGATGTGGGTTGGCGATGGTGAGGATGGGTTGGTGTGGTGTCCCAAGTGTCTATCCTGAAGTGATGGAGTGGCCGTGTCATCATTCTGCCATATGGGATGAGGTGTGCCATTGAGTCCATTTTCCCAATCAGCGAGTTTAGTTCAGTGAAGGAATGGTCTGCTTGTTTTCGAAAGTTGCGTATGTGTTGGATGATGTCCTCCGTTCTTTCCAATGATGGGTGTATGTTTGGTATTTTCAAATTGAAGTCTGCTCCGAGGAATGTGAATGCTTGGTTTGGGACAAGTCTGGACTTTGTGTGGTTCACTCTGAATGCCAGTTCCGTTAGCAGGATGATGGTGTAATCCCTGTTGTGTGAGAGGTTGGAGGGATTTTGGTGGCTCAATATCCGATGGTCTAGACAAGCACTTGCGTCTATTTCCTCTTGATGAAGGAGTGCCAGGATTGGTTTTAGTATCATAATGAAAATTCTTGGGGCAGCGTTTAGGTCGGAAGGTAAACATCTGTATTGGTAGACTTTTTCCCAATGATTGCTTTTTTTCCCAGTAGTTCTTTTATTTCGGCGGAGAGCTGAGGGGTAGTTTGTGATGAGTGTTCCCAAGGTAGGGACTTGGCCAGAGCTGGGTTTCAGAGGAACGTTGGGAGGAATCCGTGCTGAATGATGGATAGGATTTGATGATAGTTGGTTAGTTTTTTCCAGGCAGGAAGATGATGTAGTCGGGCTCCTACTGGGTGTTGAAAAGGATGGTTGGCGTCATTGGTTTTTATTTGATTTTCGGCTGGGAGCGGAGTATCGGCTTCTTTTCTCGTCCGGGCTGCCTTTGTCGTTTCGATTCCTACCTTTGATTGGGAAGTTCTTTGAGGAGTGGTTCGAACGAAAGGACTGGTTGGATCGAAAAGAGTGGTCCGAGCGACGATCATCTGAACCCGAGGAATTGTTTCTGGGCCATACCTCAGATTAGCGGTTCATTTTCTGGTTGGTGTTTTACCTGTGGTTGTTCCTGCTATTTCCTGGTTGTTTAAAGGGCTTTTATTTCTTAGATAGGTCTAAGTGCGGGGCTAAGGTGGGAATGAAGCCGTGAAATAGAGTGTCTGACTCGTGGAGGTGTAGCTCCTTAGTTTGAACTTTGCTGAGTCATTCAGGTTAGAGGCGGTGTCCAAGGCTACGTCATGTAGCAGAAGGGTGTTGTTGAAGAGCGCCCGGGTTTGCCAGTTCAGGGCATGGTAAGTTGCAAAGCCTGTCTTCTGAAAAAGTTGAGGAATCAGATTCGACAAGTTTTGGATGTTGGTCTGTGATGGGTTCGACGATAGTTTCTCGGTGTTTACTGCTGTGTAGAGGACATCGGCTTGAGATGCAGCTCTGAGGCCCAGTCTAATGCACTTGTCAACGTCAAGTAGGACAGCCGTGGGTGCTTCTGCATTTCTGGGGAGGAAGAGGGCTGTTCCGAAATCCATTTTCACTTCGCCCGTCAGGAATTCTGACTCGGGGTATGTATCGAAATTTTGTGGCAGTTTCTCCCTCGCATAGGGGTCGCATAGGCGTCTCACGTCCTGGTCGTGGTAGAGGTAATTCCTTGTCTAATTCCAGGGGATCTCCACGGCCTAGAATGGCGTCACCATTACGTAATAGACACGTGAGTAGTGTTGTGGATTGGTCAAGGAGTGGTTGTTGTTTGACGTTTTTGTCTCTGAGATCGAATCCGAAGCCGGTGGTAAAGCCACGGTTGATGACTGGTACGTCCGAAAACTTTGACGGTTTGTACAGGAAGCAGTCAGGTATAATGTTTTCCACAGTTTTCAAAAGTTCTGGCAGAGGGATTTTGGTCGGATCATCAGAATTCGTATCGGGAAATCGAATGTGTCTTCCTTGCCCAGGGCGAACGGATTTACAATTGCATTTGTATTTGCATTCGCATTCAGTTTTGAGTTTGAGCTCGACACATTGAGTGTGTTCGTGTTCGTATTTGCATTCACGTTCGAATTCGTATTCACATTCGTCTTCGCATTCGCATTCGCATTCATGAGAGCAATTCTTCTGTTTAGGAAAGACGCTGTGTCTACGGTGGATTCGTCTGTATCAGGATGGGATCTGAGATGAATGGTGGTTGACGGTACGAATGCTTGGCTTTCTTCGGTTTGGATGTTTTGCTGCTTGATGAGGAAGTTGAAGTCACCCACTCGGCCGTTCTCTTGATTCTTGCCGAGTTTGAAACGGACGGTGGCGGCATGTTGGAGCGGTGGCCAAATCCTGCATTCGCACGGTTCATAAGACGATGAACTTCTGAGTGTGAGACTGATGATGGCTTAGAGGAATGCGACGACAGGTCCAGGGGTTGTGTCGATTGCAGCATTTGTTTACGCATTTTCTTCAAGCGTAAATAAGCTGATCGTGCCTCTTGGGAATCGGTATCGAAGCTGGAAAAGTGTTGGCTGGTAGCGGGTAAATGTTGCTCGCCTTGCAGCGTCATTGAGGCATTTGTGGCAAGAGGGGGAATGCTGGCTTGCGATGGAGGGAAAGCATCATATGCGTTCGCATTCGATCCATACTCGCATTCGCATTCGAATTGGCATTCATAGTCGCATTTGCATCCGGTGACGGTAGCAGGAAACCGTAGCATCGGGGTCATCAGTGAGCACGGTCAAGGGACAGGATGTAGTCTCCGTAACTTCAGCGGGCTTGGCGGACATCCTTCTTCTTCTTCAGCATGGTTTTTGTAGATATTCGGGACGAATGTCGGGAAACAGTCCCGCAAGGACAGGCTCTGCAGAAAAAAATGATGGTGACCGAATACACCGAGGCGCTTGATATAGAGAGGAGCTGCGCGGGAATGGATGCGCAGTTGTGTTACGACGCCGGCATATACTCAGCACCGAAAATCCTCCAGGGAAACATCAACGTTCCAGGAACTTATGCAAAAATTAACAAGTAACCGTATTTTCCAGCAATAGAAACGGTTTTTTGGCTGTAACTCTTTAACCGTCAACAAATCAAAACCATTATGTAAAGCAAAAACGTTCAGCACGCAATTCTGAATAGGAGAAGTGATAAACACCTTTTACGTAAAAGCAACCCTTGAAACCCAAAATCGTATTTAAATTATATTGCCCTTAATTCGCGCGAATGCTCCTTTTTTCACTTGGTTGTGGTAGTGATTTTCACGTTCAAATTGCTCTTTCGAGCCCTGTAATGCCTCGAAATGGAACTGCTTAGGGTTATGTGTCAGATGAGGATTTATTCTTTCCATCAATTCCAGCCGACATTTTTTTAGTTTGACTGGGACCGACCGACGCCAATTTAAAGATGAAGAGGTAATGGCGTAGCGGCGAAAGCGTTTATGGTGATTTTTTAATTCAAATTGCTCTTGCGAGCCGTCTTATAGCCTGAAATGGACATGCTTAGGATTTTCTGAAAGGTGGCTGTCGATTCTTTCCATCAATCCTAACCACAATTATTTAACTTAGATATGGATCGTTCTATACCCATTTAAAGGTGAAGTGATAATGGCATAGCAGCGAAAGCGTATGTTGAGCTTCGAATTCAAAGGTCTCTTGCCAGCCCTTTAGTAGCCCGAAATAGACATGCTTAGGATATTCTGAAAGGATTGATTAATGATTGATTGATTTATTCTTTCCATCAATCCTAACAGAAATTGATTGGCTTAGGTTGAGACGTTCTATGCCGTTTAAACGTGTAGCTGTAATTCGTGTAGCAGCTAGGTTCATTTTCAAAGTGCCATTGTAATGCTCGTATTTTTATTTGTATCTAAGCTAAACAATTTCTGTTAGGATAGACGGAAAGAATAGATCCCTACCTTTCAGAAAATCCTAAGCATGTCCATTTTGGGCTATTAAAGGGCACGCAGGAGCACTTTGAATTCCAAATTCAAGATACGCTTTCACCGCTACACCATAACCTCTTCAACTTTAAATAGGCGTAGAGCTCTCTATGTTAAACAGTTTCGGTTAGGATTGATGGAATGAAGACTGGTTGGATACGTCAATGGAAAACAAATCCACGACCTGTGAAAATCTATGCATATGACTGAATAGTTATACAGAGCCAGCATTATTCCAACCACGGTTTTTACTAACTGTAACGTACATCGATGTTTTTCAACATATTCAACATGTTATTCAACAGGAAACCTTGAATACCGGTAATACTTTCTAAGTCAAATAAATTGTCACTCCTCGCAGACAGTAAAAATGCAAGAGAAAAGTGAAACTTCAGTCTGCTTCAAAATTTGCCGACCTCTCATAATATTGGGACAAGTTCTTGGTTAGGTGTTTTCTGGAATTTCAGGTTACTTCACCTACCATAGCAAAAGAAACATTTTTTGTCAGATGTGTTTTTTGGCCACGAGTTTCTTTGGAATGTGACGTACTCCTAGCATCACTCAATTCATCAGGTCGGAGTCATTGGTGATTGGAGCTTAGAGAGGTTATTTAGAAGCCAAAATGGTCTCAGTTAGATGGTGCAGCCAGGGAAAACACAGAGGCAAAGTGCCTCCTCCACCCATGCTAAACTTGGTTAGGCTTTATTGCAGTTTTTAAAAATTCTGAATGTTCTTTAAAGTTATATAAAGGGTCAAGCGAAAGGCTGGTCACACACAAATAATTGCCTATATAATGGTCCTATGTTTATTCTAGGACACATTCGCAATGTAAGTCAGATTTGGCGGGGCCAATGAAGAGATTTTCAATGACCTTGAAAGCAGCATTCAAGGTCATCTGCATTCCAACCGGCACAAGATACAGCAGAAAAGATAATCGACCTTACCTTTTTCGATTTTTTTCCAGCCACCCAGACAAGGGGCAATTCGTGTAAAATCCAGGTCTCTGAATTGCGTATAGACTGCCGGAGGCATTTTTTGTGCCCTCCATGCCTAACGAAGGTGCTCGAACTGTCCTCCTCCAGCAACGATACACTGACCACATTTGCTTTCCACACCTAAGCATATTCTCCTGCTTAAGTCAGGAGTAAATGTCTCAAGTGCAGCAGTAATGAAGACCTGCAGTGTTGCAATATCCTGGGCTGGTTGAATGTACACCAAATCCCGTACTATTCCCCACACACTAAAGTCCATAGGCGTCAGATCGCACGAACGTGCGGGCCATTCCATCGCACCTCTTCTACCAATCCTGCTGTTGGGAAATTGGTCATCAAGAAGGTCTCGCACCTGTGTTGCATAGTGTGGTGATGCACCATCTTGTTGGAAAATAATATCTGCAGGACACTTTTCCCGTACAACTGGCAGAATCCTGTCTTCTAGCAGCTGACGATAAACTGCACTGTTGATTGTTCTATCTAGGAAGATTGGTCCAATGACCCCCCCCCCCCAGCCCATATACCTCCCCAAACATTGATGCCAGGTGACGGCGTGAATGCCGCCATAGTAACGCGTAAGTTGTCATCACTGTAAAATATGCAGTTGTGACGATTAACTCTGCCATTCAGATGAAACTTGGCTTCATCGGAGTATAATATCCGTTCGACGTTCTGTGGATCATCTGCAAGGAAATCTATGAATTCCTCGCAGAACTGATTGCGCCGATCGGATTATCTTCGTTTAAGGCGTGGATACGCCGTGGACGGTATACCATTCAAGACTACGTCCTTAATCAACCTATTAACTGAAGGCAGTGACACACCCGTTTGCCGCTCCAACTGACGCTGGGACGTCATTGGTTCATCAAGCAACACGTGGTGGATCTCGGCGGCATTTTCAATCGTTCGTGCCGTTAGTTTACGGCCAGAACGGCCCTTATGTGATTTTCAACAGAACCTTTGGTTTCAAATTTTTCCACTAAATATGGCACTGTGGATCGGGATGGAGGTGGCTGAAGATACGTAGCCTGCCACATCACCAAAACGTCTGATATCGTATCGTTTTGGTAATACCATTTAATGATATTGATACGTTGTTATAGGTTCATGCGCGGCATACCGTTATCGGTGGTATCGAACGAAGCGAAGACAAAAAGAACAAACTGTATCGAATGATACGTATCAAGTCGTATGCACCTAACTACTGTCACGTCCAAGTGTACGACCAACCAGTACTACAGTACACTACACATCATACAATACTGCATGCCCTGGGGACATCAGGACACATGACTCACAACTTTGCATGCTACGGCAGTACAGTAGCTGAAGGGCAACATGCAAAATTAACCAAGGTTACTAAATCGGTAATTAAAAGCAGCCAATTACAGAAGTACAGTACTGTAAAATAAAAACTCCTGTCGGATAACATTACTAGGGTATCGGGGATAAGAGGCCGCAGAAGCTACGTTGTACTGCCGCCGTACAAGTGGCTTTCCCTCCATCAACCAGGGTTGCCACATGCATTTTTTTTCTTTTGCGTTTGTATTTGGAATCCAAATACTGTAAAAGCCGTTATTTTAGCTATTTTGCTTGACGGCCAAATAAATTTTTTTTTCTTTTTACTTGAATTCTAATTAATGGCTTTTATTGTATGTTTTGGTCCCCCCGCCCCCTTCCCACCAACCAGGGTTGTGACATGCTTTTGTTACCTTTTGCATTCTTATTTGAAATGCAAATAAAAGCTTTCTTTCCTGAGGTCAGGAAAAACTTTCATGATTTCTTTACTGAAGTCAGGGATAAGGGTTATAGTTACGGGGAATGGTTGTTGGACTTAGAAAATTTCGACGTGTATCGTTTTTTTTTTTAAACACCCCATATAACTAAGCATAGAATTGAGTTTTTGCAGATCATAACTACACGGGAAAGCGAGGTATGCATTATACATGTATATTCATTTGTGTTGTTTTCCAGGTTCAAAATCGTCGTAAGGTGGCAGGCTATCGGAGACTACACTGATGTGAGCAAGCGTGGGACGCAATTACACTTTCAGTACCTCTAGCATTTTAGATTGGGTTCTGTTACTGCCAGCCTCACAGCTGCTGCTGAAAATCAGGTTAAAGATCGGGCCAAATCCCGAATATCTCAGAAAATAGATTTGAGGAAGGAACTTCAGCTTTCAACACATTCTTTTCATGCATCAAAGTTTCCTAGTCATGATATTACAGCCAAATCAGAACAAAATCCAGAACATTATCTTGTTTCAAACTGACAAACACACTCACAGATCAACAGACAAACTTGCAAAAAAAATCCAAATACAGCCAACTACATTTGAAGTTAGCCGTTAGATGTGATGTTCGAAGGCACTGCAATGTTGGGTCCAAGTGAATTAAATTGCAGCAGTACAATCAGATACGTAAGAATTGTGCCCACAATCTGCAATAAAAATCATGAGCAATATAAAGCACTATTCAACTAACGACTATTACTTCAACAATATACTGTTACTTACAGTGGTGAAAGTTGCCATGTTAACTCGAAATAAATTTCCTACTGCAGTTATTTCAGCTGGAGTCTGATTAAGTTTGTTAGACAAAATTACAATCTGTTGAATTGGTATAAAAAAAAAATATATATATAGATTAAATTGTATACTAAAAATGTTACTAGTAGCAGTCCCAGCTGTCAACTATGATAAAGTTATGTTGACAGTCTAATTCGAGTTTCTAGGCGAAAATGGTGATCAAGGTATTGATTACAAAAAATGCTGAATATGGTTGCCTAAATAGTCCTGTTGTATACATACACTGTATAGTGTTTATACCAGTCTTCACCCGGGGTTTTGTTTTGCCCGTGGCTTTATTTAGCCCGAATTTTATTTCCCTATATTTGCCTGGTGACTCACGGACTTTCATTAAGA
>JAHWFP010080226.1:43085-59977 GCA_023313725.1 Lithobius niger
GCTCAGCGGTAGGACCTTGGCCTTTGGTTCCAATGGTCCTGGGTTCGATTCCCCGCTCAGGCAGTCTGACATATAAGTCCAAAAGGCAACGTAAATAGGTTTGCATGTATATTTAGTTTGTAGAACGTAATGTGCAGTTACATGTACACTAGTGTAGCAAAACACTGCACAATATGTTTAAGGCTTTTATTTTTCCGGAAATGAAATAGTAATTGAAACGAAAACACAATAAAATAAAAGTAGTTGGTTCCATTTTAAGTTAAAATACTAATTTCTCAGTGCTGCCTTCCCAACCTACCGAATTTAGCACATTCTTTGATTCATGACTTTTTTTTTTACTTGTTTCGTCATTAATTACATGGTTATTTCTTACAAAAATATTTACTTATCCTTACATCGACACTAGGCCTGGATGAGCCACCCCGCTTACTACATGGTTTAAAAAAGTCGTAGTCCCAAAACCTCAGTGAGTTCAAAGTATGGAACTTTTCCAGTAACCCATTTCTTCAGGACTTCTTGCTAGTAGTAGTCATACCCTTTGTTTTTTTTCTTTAATTTTTCACATTCTGTATTTTTCTTTAGCTGTTACATAGTGACTCCATTTCCGAAATGTCCTTCACAGCTCCTTCATATTTGACTCTGGCTATTTCGTTTTTGGTGCTAGTGATTTGTTAAATACAGTATACGAGTTTAGAGTCCGTAATTAGCGTGTCAAATCTAACCTGAAGAAAGTTGTCCTAAGTGTTCTAGCTGAAACACTGCCTTTGTCTAAGGAATCTAGCCTAAGTAACAAATTTTGAGACGAAGTCAATTAGAATCTATATCAAGATCTAAAGGTAACTTTTGCTAGAGGTAGAGCAACAAATCTTTGCTTCGAAGCAATAGCATAAGCTCCTTCCCTTTTTTAAGCTAAATGCTAGTGACTTTTACTAGTTATCTAGAGCTTAGTTTGCTTAGTTTTAAAACTAGTAAAAAAAGCTACATTTTTTACACTGCCCTTATGTCAATCACCTCGATTGGATTTAGGTAGCTTATTAAACTCTAAATTTAACCACTTACGTCTAATTCTTTCATTTGTTATCCCAGGTTTGATTCGATTGGTTCAGCAAAATCCAATGAGATGCAAGAATCAATAAAAATGGCCTGAACCATATCACTGAGGTCGGATGCGTTTGAGTTAGATGGCTGCTGCTTTGCCGATGCATCTAGCAAAAATCTCTTACAGTTTCTCGTGCCCATGCTCAGTATTGAGTGGACCGACCTTACCTAATCTGTTTGTAGTCAATGGACCCTGTATTATTAGTAATATTGCCAATAATACACAGCAGGCCATCAAACTAACAACATATCACCCGTGCTAACCATCCTACACCAAGTTCGGTTCGATGCAGTCACAGTCGATAATGGTGAACGATGCAGGTACGCCGTTTGGAGTTTTTTTTTTAATGTTGTGTATTTTACTTCTTACGTCTGAGTTCAAAAACTAATCAAACATTTTAACACTGTATTTAAAAAAAATACTATAGCATTTTGATGAACGATATTTTAACATTAATTACCTGAAATCTTTCCGTGCATGACAAATGTTTTGGACGAATATTGTTCAAGGTTTCCAAAGCGAGTTTAGCCTAATATTAAAAGAAATGCAAGCAATATATAACCAAATGAAAACTATCAATGTCAACAATTTCCTACGAATTTAGGAACCCAAACATATAGTCAGTAAATAAAAGTTTGAAATATGTCTTCAATTTTCATCCACAGTCATGGCCAAATTATTACGGATTCGCCAACAAAAGTAGATTTTTTTTTTCAAATGGAAGCATACATTGACTATTTAGGTTACTTAACTGATATTAAAACTTCATTTTAGTGTTAGGTATGTGTTGAACTCCATTTTACAACACTAAATGGCACTCTGTGATGCTTTTTGGTAGCTTTCCTAAGTTTGACACCAGGGATCGCAAAAATCATTGCAAACGGCTGACTGCCGGTAGAAAGGTTCTCACCAATATTGGTAAAAATTTTAAGCTGCTTCCCTAATTACGATGGTGTACAAAAAGGTACATTAATAGTTTTAACAGTTTTAGGCTTCTAGAAATGTAGTTGAACTTACTGATTGATGTGTTTGTCCTGTTTAGGTTCAATTCGACCAAATTCGTTCAAAATCAACCTAATGGGTAAAAGGAAAGCTCACAAATCCACGTAACATGGTCAAATCAAGTTGTTATTGAAAAATACAAGCTTAACACAGAAGGGTATTGCAAAACAACTGCAAATTCACCTCTGGTGGTTAATTTGGTAAAGAAAAAGGCTGGACTTGCATCACCAAGTGAAAGAGAAGATGTGGGAAATCACGCTTATCATCTTCCCGTGATGATCGGAAACTGATGTATCTTTATCAAAGCAATCACAAACTGTCCTCAAAAAGTTAGAACAACTTTGGGAACAATCAGGGTTTATTGCAAGTCCAGGAAACGTCAGGAGGTGTGTGTGTGCAGCTGATATGAAGCTCGACGGCCACGAAAGAAGCCGAAAATCATGCCGCTGATATTGAAACAAAGACTGGACTGGGCAAAATGGTATAATGCTTGAGTTTCTCAACAGTGGAGTAATGTAAAACACATCAATACCAATTTTGTACAGTGTTTTACCTTACTCCATTGTTGAGAAGTCCAAGCCTTGTCCTGTTTTGCCTAGTCCAGTCTTTGTTTCATCATCCGCGGTATATGCTCTCCGGCCGTCGAACCGAAACTTTCTTTCGTGGCCGTCGAGCTTTCATATCATCTGCACACAGACGACTCCTGACGGTTCATGGGCTTGCAATAACCTCTCATTGCTCCCAAAGTTGTTTTTCCTTATTGGGGATAATTTGTAATTGCTTTGACAAAGATACATCAGTTTCCGATCATCACAGGCAGATGATAGGATTGCTTTCCAACATCTTCTCTTTCGCTTGGGTGATGCAAGTCCATCCTTTTCCGTACCAAATTAACCACCAGTGGTGAATTTGCAATTGATTTGTAATACCCTTCTGTGTCAAGCTTGTATTTTTCAATAACAACTTGATTTGACCATGTTACGTGGATTTGTGAGCGTTCCTTTCACCCATTTGGACGAATTTGGTCGAATTTGGTCGAATTGAACCTGAACAAGACAAAAACATCAATCAGTAAGTTCAACTACATTTCTAGAAGCCTAAAACTGTTACAACCACTAATGTACATCTTTGTATAACATCGTGATTAGGGAAGCAGCTTAAAATTCTTACCAGTATTGGTGAGAGCCTTTCTACCAGCAGCCAGCCATTTGCAATGATTCTTGCGACCCCTGGTGTCAAACTTAGAAAAGCTGCCAAAAAGCATCACACAGTGTCATTTAGTGTTGTAAAATGGAGTTAAACACATACCTAACACTAAAATGAAGTTTTAATATTAGTTAAGTAACTTAAATAGTCAATGTATGCATCTATTTAAAAAAAGTGTTTTTTTTTGGCGAATCCATAATAATTTGGCCATGACTGTAATACAATGAAACCATTCAAACAGTTTCAAAGTATAACCAAGAAATTTTGGTCTTATTACACGAGTTGGTTTGCTGGTAACAACGGACAGAATCACACACTTTTAAAATAATTTTTTTTCTTAATTTCAGTTTCAAGTATCTTATAATAATTGTTGCTAGATATTTTTAAATGAGTAAAATTCTGATTTTTTCTTCTTAGCTGTTTCTTAACTTTTACGCTAAGTGAAATGTAGGAAAGCGTCATATGTTTTTCGTAAAAAAGGGAAAGTTTCTCATCATTTTTTCACAACATGGTTCCTATTATCACTCTCAGTGAAAACATATTTCAGACGAATTTTAGAAAATCTCTTCTCCTGTCCACATAAATAGTTTATCTGCTACTGTATGCTTCGGTATGGACTGTCTTACTCACTTGTGCTGGAAATTGCTCTATTTTATTTCTTCTAAGTTAAAAGTGGGCGATTTGAGAATTGCTGTAGGTACCCATTATCCCAGAGAGACGTAAAAGGTTTGTAGTGCTCCTGGGTGAAGCCGTAGTACCAAAAGATCTGCTAAAAACACTGTAATATACAAATTTGTGGGCTCTTCCTGACACACAAAATGGGCTGACTTCTTGTTACAAGGGACCAACCCGTACTATAATGATCCTTTTAAAAATTTGGTCTTGAAGAAAGGCCTGTGATTTTGAAAGGAGAATCATCCTTAGAAAATGAATGGATCCTTACGATTCTGAGTTTGTTAATTACAATACGTAGTTATTAACACTGGCGATAGCCAGTGTTAGTAAGGGTCGACCTAGGATCTCTGTGTTGAACTTTCAACTTTGAGAGCTTATAACTCCGTCAAAATTGAAAAATTTTAAACCAAGTTTGAAATCTAGCCTTGACTAGTCAAGACCTGTCTACAATCCAAAAATTGTGAAATTCAGTTCAGCCAAACCCGAGATACAGAGAGGGGCCAAATAGATAACTTCTTGTTCTTGGTCTTGTCCTTGGTCTTGGTCTTGTTCTGGGGATGTACGTTTCGTCTGTCTTCTTTATTTGTCCTCTATTTGTCCTCTATTTGTCCTGTAAAGCTGGTTCTTAGCTCATTTTACAGGTGTTGCTCCGTAGATGTGCCCTTTCCATAAGGCCTTTTCTAATTGGTCAAGTGGTTCAGGGGTTACGTAGCTCTAAACGACCAGATTGACTGTTTTACATTGTTTTAAACATTGTTATTATGCAACAATGCCATTTAGCAAACGCCAGCTGCAAGACACAGACTGAAGATTAAAGGATTTGTTTCTATTGTTAACACTAGCGATAGCCAGGTTAGTAAGGTCATAGCTATTTACCGAGCTTAAAGGCGGCGCAACAAAACAAACAACAAATTAATTATAAAGGTGTCGCGCATACCCAACCCCTCATCCACCACCACACCTATTTATTACAATTCTAAAAGTAACACGGATCAATAAACAAAAACGTATCATTAACAGTTAAAAGTAAGGGTCTAAAAGTCAAAACCTGTAAGGAACACGGACAAGCTTTGACTGTAAGGGTCTAGGTGTCAAATTTGGCCAGTAAGACGCTGCTAAGCATTAGACCCTTACTTCCCGGTGATCATGTTAATGACTTAGTAAGGGAAATTGGAAATTAGCCAACAGCGAAAATCATACACTAGAAATAACGTAGTTCAGTAAGCCACCTTTATGCACTTACGTTAAATCGGAGTGGCATGACCCGGATTCGAACCGGCCACCCAGTTTGCCCCCAGATCACTTGCATAGCGCCTTAATCTCTCCGTTGTACTCCGATAAAACGTAAGTGCATAACGGTGGCTTACTGAACTACGTTATTTCTAGTGTACGATTTTCGCTGTTGGCTAATTTCCAATTTTCCTTAATATTATTTCCAGCTATTTATGTCTATTTATTAATGACTTAGTAATTCAGACAGAATGGGTGTACACGCTTACGCTTGTAGCAGGTTGTCTTGCTTGGAATCACTGCCATGTTACCAAACCGAAAAAAATGTCAACTTAAAGCAAAGTAGGAAACCCACACCCCCACTATCATTGGATCATCTCATGGGCCTTTATAGACCGATTTCAGACAGCTGTTCGTCAAAAACCAGGTAGTAAGGGCCTAATGCTTAGCAGCTTTTACTGGCCAAATTTGACACCTAGACCCTTACAGTCAAAGCTTGTCCGTGTTCCTTACAGGTTTTGACTTTTAGACCCTTACTTTTAACTCTTAACGATACGTTTTTGTTTATAGTGTAGATATTAACTCGTTTTTGTATGATAATAACAAAAAACTGTGTTCAGTGTGCTTACCTTCGTTGTAATGTGATCACCTTCTGCACATATGATGAACAGACGTTGTAAAAAGATAAGTGTAGTCACTGAATTAGACGCACACTGTAAACTGACATTACTTGCAGTTAGTGCAAAATAGCAACACAACCCTAAATCAAACGCTAGACGCAGTAGCATGACAGTAATAGGCAGTGAAAAGGCCTCGTGTACAGCATTAGCCAGCTTATATAATTGTTCGTATTTAAGATGGACGTGGTGTAGGTATTCACTAAGTCCACTGGTTTGTGCAGCAACTATTTCTTTTAATTCCGAGTTGAGGGTCGAAAAGGACTCAGCACATAGTTTTGCAGCAACGACAAAAAATGAGCACACAAATACATCATGGCCATATTCCAACAAAATGTAACACATCTCCAATATTACATCATATTTTGAATCGTCGAGCAACGCAGCTATGAAAAATGGTAGATTTGCTGCACTAAGTGCCAACTGTAGTACTATGGGATTGAATAAAAAGCTTTGTTTTTTAAATCTTCGTCCTGTTAGGTCGTCTGTAGTTTTCAAAATTCGAATTAGGTTGTAAAATCGCCATATTTTGATGATGAAAAAACTGTGTATTAAAAACATAAAACCAATCAGTATGAGATACGTAGCAATAAACACCGACATTCTGATTTCGCTGAAAAGGTGTGTGAAGAAGAATACATTCTTCATCCGACCGAAAAGGATGCAGGTTAGGACAATTTTAGTAATGGAAATGTATAGCAGACTCAATACATGTCTCCAACTACGAGATTTAGTTTTGTTTTGTGAACATTCTTTAAAATCCCACGAAATAAGGCCTAACACTTGACCCAACCAAATGACAGGTCGACACAACTCGTAGCTGAAGGAATTCCCTCTGTCGATATCCGCCAAAGGGATATCTACTATGTGGAATGGAGCTACTATTCGATGCATACCGATATTCTTGAAAGCCCAATAGGGACTGTTCTTGCATTAACAATTTTAATTTATTAAACAACCTGCAAAGGAAACGAAAAAAAAATATTTTCAATTTGCTGAACCAGAACTCATATTTATCTTTAAAAAAAAAGACATATGACAGACTGACACACTAAATGGATAAACCGAACAACCAACATACAATTTCAACCTATACAATGAATTTAAAACGTCTAAATTCGAAAAACACCACCTTCATCTACATCACGTGCAGCATTACTACTAATGCGTTTCTACTAATGCCTGTGATCAATCTTTGCGTATCTCCTCATCAACTGGCCTTTCCACATGTCTTGTTGTTAATGCGCGTAGCTTGGTAAACAAACTTGATGAATTCCATTTGGTGCTTCAGGCCGGCGACTACGATCTTGTTTTCATCACTGAGAGCTGGCTAACTGGTTCAGTCAGTGATATGATGCTCGCCAGAAATCTCAACTACACAGTTGTTCGACATGACAGGTTAAGCAGAGGAGGAGGAGTGGCCATACTTCTACGCTGTAATCTTATTTTTCATGTCCCTACACCCTACACCATCCCCTGATTTTGAGGGACGTATCCTGGATCTTGGTCCAGACGAAATTCGAATAATTCTGGGCTACATCCCTAATGCCAAAGACGAACTACTGGTGACCTGCATGTTTGATTTTTTAATGCAAATTTTTGTTGTTGTAAGCCTAATCTGATTGTCGGAGATTTTGATATGTCATTGGTTAACTGGGAAAATCACTGGATAGAATTCACCAATTTTTTTTCACTTGTAACTCCGAACTTGGTTTGCGGCAACTGGCCTGTTTTTTTTTTGTTTTTTTTTTGCCTGTCCGTGTGTTTGACGGTTTAAACACGATAATGTTCGCAATTTTGTTCTGATTTGGTAAAACAATCGTGACAAGGGAGCTTTGGTTGAGCAATTCACGAGTTCGAAGACGAAATTCCTACTACCTCAAATATTTTAAGGTAGTGACCAAAATTCAAAGCAGAGCACTGGGCAGAAATCACTCAGATTTCTGCCCATGAATGAAGAAAATAAATTTCTGTACTATAACATATCTCGCTTAGCCGAGTAAGGGCACGTTTGCGCAACGACAGTTTTCTCGCTCACTAGCTTTTACTTGATCAATACTAAATCTGATGGCTGCTTCTCACCTTTACCGGAGTATGCGGCTTTCGAGTTGTCTATGCGTATTAGCATGGACTTATAAACTATCACACTATGTGTGATAGTATATAACCATGGCAACGACGCAGACGCTAATCTTCTCCTCGTGCCTCGTGACACGGCGTACGATGCTTGCAACATTTCAGCGTCGATTTATGACAACAAGAAAACAATTTTTACTGCAGTACAAGACGACGGACGGTTTTTTGTATGCCGGCATTCGATGGTTTGTCTTCGATTCGTTAGCCACGAAATGGACGCCATGTTGGATTTTAAATTCTCGTTGCGAGAAGCTTTTATTCTACCGACGTTTGATCATTGCTAGAAGCTGTACTTTGAGGGAAAATAGCAAATTTTGGAAATAGCGTGAAATGGCAACAATCTTGTAGCAATTTTTAAAATTACTGTAGCACTTTGTTCTTCATCCGTGTTGTTATTTATAATACATGCAATTTTTTTAATCTATTACCGCATTCATTTAGTAGCAACGGGAAACTAATCATAAATATATAACGGTTGACTACCAAATAGCATTCGGCGAGCGAGAATGACTTGTTGCGCAAACGCGCCCTAATTATGATCTTCACAAATAAGTTATATGCTTGTCGTCAAGCTATTACAGTTTACTGCTGACAGGTAAGGCGGAGCTTAAAAACTCGTTGTATGGCAGTACAATTTTCTACGGTAATTAAGATCATAAGCTGGGATTAAAATTTTTACAAAAATGACGATAACTATTTTCTGATTAGGGTTAAGCAGCTTACCAGCTTTGTGATCATCATCGTTTGTTTTATCGATTACACCATGAAGCTTTAGGCACAATATTTTATTAGATGGAAGAGACCATTCACCAAACTTGGGGTAGTAGCCTACTTCTACCAACTAGTACGATTACAAACATTTACCATCACAATCCATTGAACCTCTCAGCAAAATGAATCGCATTTCGCTAATGAAAGACGTGTAAACATTATCGCATAAATGGAAACAGCCTCTTTACATTGGAGAAAAGTCTATGAAGGCGATTACACTGTGGTGTAATATTGCGCCTTTTTAACACTGCTTTAAAAGAAAGAAAAGTAGTTTGACCGAAGTTAAATCCTAACTTACATTTTCCAGATATCATGCTTTCCAGATATCGGAGGTGCACATTTTTGAGGGAAATAATTAAGGGTATAAGTACACAAAAAGAGTGTTATATTAACGATGAGTAAACGACAGTATTACGGAGGTGTCCGAGCGTTTGACCGATCACAGTCTCTGTTTCGAGCAAGTCTCTGTGATCAGTCAAACACCAGGAAACCACCATAATACAGTCGTTTACTCACCGTCCCAATGGAACTTTTTATGTACTTATGGCCTTAATTATTTCCCTCAAAGGTTTTCACCTCCAATATGAAAGGCAAAAGCATGATATCTGAAAAACGCGTATTATGAAAAACACAAGTAGGATTTATAACAAGCTGAAAATGCTACTGAAGTTTTAAAAAAGGCATGCATTTTAATGGTGACATCTAGTTTTGCAGATTGACACCACTGACACTAAGTAGTACATTAGTTCCAAGAGTGCAACTAAAGTAATACATAGTAAAAGTGGTGTCGAGCTGCAAAACTAGATGATACCACATAATGTGTGCTTTTTTAAAACTTTAACAGCATTTTCAGCTTGTTTGAGGGCCCTCAATGGTATTCGAAAATCCTTATTTAAATTACTCGTTTGAATTCTTAGAAGAATAAAATAAATTAAGGACTGCTCTAAACTCTTTTCGATATTATTTCTAACCAATCACTAACCGTTGGTTACGATGCGCACCATAATACGTGGTATGTTATTGTGCAACTCATGCTTCGAAAGAAAAAAGTGAAATCTTCCAAGTCAACAGCCAAAATAGGTGGATGGGAAAACTCACCTTAAATAAGACATTTTGAAAATTGTCTGAGACTATAGCGGAAAATGTTTGCTCACTTATTATAATTATTTTGTTGATGGGTCTTGTTCCCTCCGAGACGACATATAGAGTTGCCAATTTCGAGTTGTCGAGTTGCGAAATCGGATACATTTTTACTTCCAATTCACGCTTCTATGAATACTGGTTAATTATTATCATCATTCGATCAGTTTGAAAGTAAAGTTTATGATGCGGTTTTTCCCCCTTAGTTTCCGCAACACTCTGTGTATCATGCGAGTAACTGAAACGCTGTCCCTGATCGTTTCTGGTCGTTTCCCTGCAGTTCTCCTCCCAGCCACGAGACTTTGGAGGAGAGACAACTGATTAGTTATCTTTCCTCCAAGCATGAGACTGGTCCGGAAATTGAGGACAAAAACAACCCCAAGATCCTCTAAATCAAGGGAGAAAAAATGAAAATGGAGTATGTCGATTACAAATGTGGAAGCTTTTCTCCAATAATACTTCAAAATGTTTTGGACAAAACTGAATAAAAGGTTTTATCTTTCGACATTCCATTTTTTACAAGCATCTTAATTCTGCTTTAAAATGTGGAATTTTTTTGGAATAATACTTCTAGGCATAGTCGTCTGGGGAAAAAATTTCGCTACTTTTCACTTTTCGACAGTCCATTTAAAAAAAAGATGTCTGCCACCGGCAGGGGGCACGCAACATTTCTTCGTCATTCATTACAGCCTAAAAGTCTAAACTAAACTCCATTAATTTAATTTGCAAAGAAAACTTCTTAAAAAACATGATTTGGTCAGAATTAAGTTTTTCCGAAACCTGCAATCCCGTAGAACGAAAACGAAAACTCACCTAAATTTGCTTGACAATTTGTTGCAAATGTGCTCAATGAGAGCCATAAAAGGGCAAAAACAAGCACTAAAATAGCGTAAAATGCTTCAGCTTCCGGAGGGCCCTCCATGGAGGAGCTTACAGCGCTCTCCCAGACCCTCTATCTGGGTTTTCCGGATCCTTTCAACCGTACTTTTCGAAAGCAAAGTCGTTTGATGAGTTGGTAAATCTCATAAAGGAGGGGGGGGGGTCCTTCTGGATGCGAACTGAGG
The DNA here is from genome assembly GCA_023313725.1 of Lithobius niger. NCBI lineage: Eukaryota > Metazoa > Arthropoda > Chilopoda > Lithobiomorpha > Lithobiidae > Lithobius > Lithobius niger. Next base: position 54,086 of record JAHWFP010080226.1, read on the forward strand.
GCCTCTAAATGGGCCAGTCCGTCACTGTAAGGGTTTATTTCCCGCTCAAACAAGCTGATCTTTAAAGGGACACCCGGCCTGCCTTATAACTTTCAGCCTGCCTTATAACAGTTCGTACTGGTCGCCTTCCGCGTAATAAACGAACACAAAGGTCATCTGAGATAGTAGCTGCTTTCTTCGCAGTGAAAGAACGTAGCTACTGTCTCATTTGGCATTGGTCCTAATGGACAAACCAGCATGAACGCATTAATCGTGTCGTCACAAGCCGGAATGATTCTCGGATTTGAACATCACAATTTATAATTTTCTAGGCTAGTGTCTTATAATTTTGCTTCGGCGATCTATTGGAATAATTAATTTTAATTTTTACCGCATCACGCTTTTAGATTTTTGATTTCATGGTAATTATTAGCAAATTGGTGCATGCACACACAGAGATGAAACGTCATGGTTATTGTAAGCGCGCAAAGCATCATATAGTTACGGATCGTTCGTAGTATAAAGTTCCGTTATATTCAAACAGAAAATCTCCCAGACGCCACATTTAAAAAAGGATTTTTAGCTAGGGAAAGACTAACGATAAGTAAATAGACCTTTCGGGCCGTACTGTACTTGATGTGGAGGATCGAGAAAAATGGCGCTGGGAGGTATATCCATTTAAGTCCAAAAGGCAACGGAAATAGCTTTGCTTCTGTATGTATTTGCTCCAGCCGATTAATCCATCCGTCGTGTTTACGGGCATTAAGATCATAAGCTGCTAATAAATTCTTTTACAAACGTTACAAGAAATATTTTCAGAATACTGAGAGTTGAAAAGCTTACCGGCTTCTTGAAACATAATCATGTGTCTTATCGATTACACCTAATTGCCATGAACGTTTTAGGCATGGTACGTCATTATCACACACTTTAATGGGATCGACGAGACCATTTTGCAAAACTAAGGGGGTTACAGCAAACATCCGCAGTGAAACTTCTATAGTATACCAACTAGTCCGATGATGAACACATATTATCATAATCGATTATTCCTTTTAGTAAAATTTGCTGCTTTTGCTATGGATGACGTGTAAACATTATCGCCAAAATGGAAACTGTCTCTTTTTTACCTTAGACAAAAGTTCGTTTAGGCGATTTTACTTTTGTGTTACAATATTATGTCTTCTTAACGCACTAACTGAAAAAAGAATTCAATCCGTTATATTTTATAGACATTAAATTTGATAATTGTAGAATTTGATATTTCATATTTTTGCTGTTAAGAACCTATGTCATGAAACTATCCGAACCTACAGCTGCAATAATTCTGCCTTGCCTTTTCAAATCGGATCTCTAACTGATTGGATGAAGTAGTTAAATATCAGATAAGGCACGTTAATGGGATTAGCTTGGCGAAAGAGCTTGGCGTTTGATATCACCACTTCACACGGCCGAAAAGCTTGGCGGGAGTCCTTCACAAGTTTTGTTTTGGGGTAGATACTCTAAACGCCTCTTTGCTATCACCTCGAAAGAAACAGATTTCTTGACCTGCTGATGAACAACAAGTGTTAAATTCCATCATGAAAAGAGAGAAGGCAGGGATGAGCGGGAAACGGGATAGCCTGGTCAAGCAAGGAGATAAACGGGACGGAAAGCCAATGGGCTCGAAATTGGTTAACTATGGATGCAAACCTATTTACGTTGCCCTTTGGACTTATATGTCATACTGCCTGAGCGGGAAATCGAACCCACGACCTTTGAAATCAAAGGCCGAGGTCCCACCGCTGAGCCAGACTGACACGGCCTTTTTTTTTTTTTTTTTTTTTACAGGAAACGTCCATAGGCATTTAACACGCACACGTTTACATGTAAACATTTATACATTTATTTAAACATTTGGCCGGTAGGACCTCGGCCTTTGATTTCAAAGGTCGTGGGTTCGATTCCCCGCTCAGGCAGTCTGACATATAAGTCCAACAGGCAACGTAAATAGGTTTGCATCCATAGTTAATAGTCAAGCAAGGAGAGGCACGGAGTTTAGCTTTGACCAGCCAGCAGTGATACGTTGCGTTTATCCACTCAACCAGCGGTCACAGACAACACTTTCTAAGTCAAGAGTGATGCAACTCAGAAACGTCCGAAACGATGATGGCATGTTCAAGACGTATTTATTTATTTAAAGGAGAGTTTTCTAAAATCAGCCGTGGCTACTACCATTACAACCAATGCACAAATTTACATTTTTTTTGGTGGCGTCTCCCTCCCCCCCCCCTTTCAATTATGAAAGGGTTCCATATCCCTCCGTCCACAACCACAACGCCATTGGTGAGGTACCTTCCGACTCCCGAATGAGGAATGAGAAATGAGGAATTGAGTTAAGCATTATTCATTTTGACTTTATTAATTGACGAAGCAATAAAACGCCTTACAATGGAAAAAAACACACGTAGGAATTCGTTAACAAAATAACGTGTATGGAAATACGCACATCTGGTGTTCATCGTAGGAAAATGCAATGGACCCTATCAAGACCTTCTCACAGATTAAAGAACACTACCGCGCACAGATACGACACTACGCGGCAAAATTGGGCCTCATTTTTTTTTGCTGAGACATGCTTCGTACTTGATTCGCCAGTAGGCGCAGAGATCGTCCGCGAGGAGCTTTGGGTATAATTAGAAAGTTCGCCATAATAAATACGCAGGCATGAGCAGTGGGATCGCGAGCAGCCGCGTCGGCACGTTTACAGAACAAATCAAACAAGCTACGTTAATCACGAGAGTTCGAGTCCGAGTTGTGAAAGTTGTTTTTTTTTCTTTCTTTCTCAGACTAGTGTGTTCCAATAAAGTCAATCGTAAATGCTGTCTCTTTAATAATTACATGATTTACCTTTTAATTTCTAATTTATTTAGCTTCTTTTCGGCGTTTCAATTTCACTCTGCTAGTGACATCTGGCAAATAAAGTGCGAGGTGTTACGTCATCACCCCGACGCGTTGCTGAAACGAGGGACCATATTTGAAGCGCTGGCTGAGTTACGAGTGTCGTATCTGTGGGACGAAGAGTTCTTTAATCTGTGGACCTTCTTAAGCAGCTCGATGGCTCGCTTCAGCGAAACCGGGGAGCGAGCCAGTGAGCTTTTATCACATTCGATCTTGGGCCATACCAAAGATGCAATACAACATTGGTGCTCTGTGCATACAGTGAGTTTCTTTCCCGGAGCAATCCATGAAAGCACCTGTCGCGATTTAGCAACAATAGCTTATGCTATACCAGGGTGTTTAACTCAAGCAGCGCCTACAGTCACAACGTAACTTTACAGAAGGGTTACTAGCGTACACCACTTGACAAGCACCGCAGAAGCGCACACAACGTGGCACTGGAGATCGTAACTTAAGCCGGCCCACATTGGAATTCAAAGATGACGGCAAATAAACATTGCGCTGTCGCAAACTTCTTAAACAATTCGCGGTATTTTTACAAACCGCGTATGGCTAATGTTAGCTAACACAAGCACCTTCACGAAATTCGTTCTTCCACGTTCTCCTTATCAAGATTACCTGGATGTAAAGGCTTAACGTTAGAAATTCGACGCGTCGTCTAGTTAGCCACCGATTCTGCCACCAGTCGCGCTACTTACACCCCAAAAATGAACTATACTCTAGCATGCGGACTGAACTGTGAAAGGTACGTGTGACACTCGATAGACAGATTTTAAACTTAAAACACTGCATTGACACCAAATTATTGAAATTTAACAACAATTGCTTCATGCTACGTACCTATTTTTTCACTCGACGACAAATCAAAGCCTCCGGAGGTTTAATGTCACGAATTTCAAGCAGAAGAGCAACCGAGGTACATGTGTATTGTACTGTACGATACGCTACGGCGTTTTCAATTCTCATTAAAAATGTGTTAAACGATCCTTTGACGTAGCAGTAAATCGTCCGAAGACTTCAAGAATAGTCACCATTACCGTAAAATAATGTTCGTTTAGCGCTGCAACACCGGTAAATCTAATAATGAGTAGATATCACGTTTTTGTGTATCTCGCATACACTAATCAATGCTACGATTAGGGTTTTTCGTTCTTCGTGCTTTCAGTTCAGTGCAACGCTTGGACGATGCGTCTAGCATGCTACGTGAAACCGAGCGTTAAGTCTTTTAAATATAGGTAGTCTTGTCCTTATTGTCGTTTGCCGGCCATTTTAAGCTGCACTATTGCAACGTACGGTGGTTTATTAGGACGCACACACACATTTTTCTACACACACAAAACTTTTATGAAACCGGAAAAAGATGGGTCACTGGCGTGGGAGCAGTTTACTGTACATCGTCCTTGGTTTTAGTGTGTCTTATACCTGTTTTTAGAAAGCCGAAGTTCCGGTTTCATTAAAGTATTGTGTGTGTGTGTGTAGAAAACAATTTGTTGTTTGTCCCAACAATCCACCGTAGTAACAATAGGCGTTTCAGGGTTCGTACACGGCCTTGAATTTCTGGAAAAGCCTTAAATTTCAAAACCAAAAATTCAAGGCTTGAAAAGCCTTTAAACTTGGCATTTTTTTTTGTAAAAGCCTTGAAATGGCCTTGAATTTTGTTAGCGTACTAGGTTTGATGAAATACATTCATAAACAAATAAAAAAAATAGTTCGTCAGCCTAATGCTTATTTTCTGTTAACGAAACGACGCACCTTCGTTCGTATTCACGTATAAGTGTGGTACGTGTATACAGCAGTGACACGACGTAGTATCATTGTATATAACTCTATGTTGGAGCCTTAATGAGTTAGCTGCAAGGGGCACTGCAGAGAGAAACAGAAGAGCGTCATACTGAAGCCGATGCTGTGAAAAGTGATTTTTTTTTTAGACCTAATACGCGCGATTTTTGTTGTTGGATAAAACAACGTTATTTTAAGCCTAAGAAATCCGGTCTTCCGTTGTTTTTCCCTCCATTTTTATGTGCACCTTGTAGTCATGCCTTCCAAAACCCATACTGGTGCCAATATGGCGTCAAATGTCACTGCTCTATTGGAAAGGCAACTTGTCCTACGATGGGGGCAAAATAAATGACTTTTAAATGGATGTTTATTCAATTGTAGAGTATAAGCTAGCAACAAAAAAATTAATTTATTTTAAGGTAATTTTTAACAACCTGGTGTGCAAAACTGCCTTGAAAGTGGCTTAGAGTTGGCCTTGAGTGAAAAGCCTTGAAAATGGTTTCGTCTCTTGTGTACGAACCCTGGCGTTTCCTCCCGTTTGCCCCCGCTGTTTGTCCCTGCAACCCGCTTGTCCCCCTATCTGATGATGACGTCACTAAATATCGCAACTGATTGTTGCTGTCCGTAGGAGTATGCTCGTCCCGTAACGAAGTGAGTATATTGCTCTTAAGATGCTACGTGGTGGAATCTAAATTGCCAAACTCTTCAGGTTCTTTTTCGTGCAATGCTAATACATTTCGAGATAAAGAAACGCACGGATATAGGTGAAGAACTAGCATCGCGTGTTAACATAAGGTGGTGGGTTATCGGCGTAATTTGGCGTCAAATGGAGTAAGGGTTCTGTATGGTTGGCGTAGTTGGCGGTCATAGGTGATGGAATAGTTGTTGTGGCACAAGGAGGAAATCGCTGGTTCGGTGGCTGCGCAAAGGTGACAAGTGCATTAGCAGCGTCCGGGCACTAAAAGAAACAAAACAAAAAGAAAGATTATAATCAATAAGTAAATTAAAATGAAGGGGGAATTCACCCATATTTCTAAAAACGTCTAAAGAGCCCTCGGCACATGCAACATTTATTACTCATAAGAAAGACATAAAAAAATATCTGGGCTTTACGAACGCTGTATTACTGCCACGAACAACACACCTTCGATTTTTACAACACCAGGACTGTTTTTCCTCAGCTAGTTGACAAAA
>JAHWFP010080227.1:0-27532 GCA_023313725.1 Lithobius niger
AAAAAAAAAAAAGGCTCTTTCAAAGAGGTAATTAGTCCCTGCCACAACCACAGAAGAAAACTTGGGCTGCAGAAAGAACATTGGGCTAATGGGAAGAATAGCGATTAGCAACTCCTCTCCAGTCTGTATTTGTTGTGCTACATTTAACTCAATTGAGCCAACAACGTTTTCCCATACCATTAAGCAAAGCCTGTATGACACATCGCCTTGCCCAGTCAGGAGGCGGCTATGGAACAAGAGCAGAATACCAGGGGCGCTACCGGTGTGAAAAAAAACATTGAAAAATATGAAAATTTGCTATTAGCAAAAAAAATGTGAGCGGTGGCTTGCAGAAATAGGGACTGAAAATTATGTTATGAATTGGTGAAATTTGAGCCAGACCCGATTTTGTTTTAAAATTTTGTCACAAGTATGTTATTAAAAAATACCTGGGTGTAACAATATTTTTGTTATACCAAATGTTAATGACATCCTGACCAGAAATGGCAAACAAAAAAACCACTGAAATTATAGTACAATTCCAAAGATTAGGCCTACTAGCAAAGAAAAACTTTCATTGATATTTGAAACAGTGAAAAAGGAAGAAATAGTGACGCAAAAATTGTGAATAAACAATCGAGTAAACAAATGACGCTCAAACTCAAAAAATGTCAATACTCATCACATCAGTATTGCGAATTTTCGATAGGCATTACCCGAAAATTAAATATTTTCAGTCCTATCTTCGTCAGGCAGCAAGAAATGTGTGAACATACAATTATGTAGACTGTAGTTCACACATTTTTTGCTACCTGACGAAGATAGGAGGACTGAAAATATTTAATTTTTGGGTAATACCTATCGAAAATTCGCAATACTGATGTGATGAGTATTGACATTGTTTGAGTTTGAGCGTCATTTGTTTACTCGATATTTCTATCACAAGTAGAATGGTCAGATTCTTTACCAAAAATTGTGAACAAATGAAAAGTAGGTATGTGAAAAATGAGGAAAAAATGAAAAGCAGGAATGCGAAAAAATAGGTAAGACCGGCACTATCCCTTGAATACGGGCTCCATCACGACTCCCAAACCAGTTCATCATGCCTTGCGTAAAGGTTATTTCTCAAGTTCGTATAATTTATGAGGGCCAAACTAAGCCTTTGCCCCAAAAATGGTATGAGAGAAAGTTGTTCAGATGGTCATTTTAGGTACATTCTAGCGCAATATGAAGCAGATCGGTGAGGAGTCCGTTTTCTGCTCCTAAGCCGAGACTACTACCATGTTTTCTTCTCGTTTTCATTACAATAACTCGCCACTAAAAAAAATACAAGTTTTAATATAAAAAAAAACTGTAATCTACATTTACGTTTTAATGCACTAAAACGAGGACAAGGACTTTGCAAGACGTTCACACATGGCAGACACTTCGCTCTTTTCTAAATATTCGCACAACAGAATGGCATTCAGTACACCAATCGTTTGCTTCACATTACGACCCTTGACCCAAACGCGACCGTTCATGCCAGCAACCAATTCAAACGGGAGACCCAAATTCTTCAAAGTTGAGAAAAGAACTTCCTGAAATTCAAGGGTCCTCATTTTCCTCACGAGATTTAAGCTCGTCCTTATCATAAAACCTCCCTCCAAAACACCCATGCCACTGCTTTTGCCGTACGAATCGACGCAAACCAATTCTGGTTCCATATCCCTACTCGCCACTAACAATCTAGCAAAGACCAAATCCCCAACATTAACACGAGGGCGATTTTTCTTTGTCGCTCCCTCAAACGCCAGGTAAGACAAAGATGCTTGTTCACTGGTTCCAATGTCGACTTTGAATAAATCTCCCGACTTTTGGGTCACAACACCAAGCACATCGTCACCACGCACTGCGATGTATCGTTTTTGGTGACAGTCCACCCAATAAATGTTCCCCTGTCCTTTCCGTAATACACCACATTTCGAAATGACGACATTGTCCGCATCTCGACGCAGTCCAGGACCAAGAATAATCTTGGTTGAATCGTCTACGTCCGATAAAAAGGACACCACGTCTCCCGGAATCACCACACTGCCTACTTTCACCTTGGAGGCCGCCATCTTCTTTTCCGCTTTGGAAACCAAGGCCGGCTGGAGTAGAAGCTTCCTGGTATGGGAATAAACGAAAGCAATATGACTTGAGACCAGTCTGATTGGTGACTCAACGCATCGTATCGATGGTGTACGTACTTTAAGCGGAGCATTCCTAATAATACCAAGATAATATTAATACGCTAATACGCATCTTAAAAATAATTTTATAATCTGCTGACTTTTATTTCCCGCTAAAATATTCACCTCAGTGATTCAAGAGATATAAGCACCCTTGTTTTCAAGAGATATAAGCACCCTTACGTAAAGGGAACGTTCCCGTCCTACATACAGCAAGGGTGCTACTTTTGCTTTTTTTCCCCCACATTTTTCGCATACCAAAAGAAAATCAAGACACACTTTTGCGCATACCAAACACCTACTTTCAGTTTTTTTTCGCGTACCGACTTTCCATTTTTTCACATACTTACTCTTCATTTTTTGTGGCATAGGGCCTAGTTACTTATTATCAGCAGTGAATAAACGCCATCATGTCTGCAAAATGTGGGAGTATCCATAGTAGTACCTACCTAAACGATCGAACAGAGCGAACCAAACGCACCACTGCTGGTGACAGTTTGGCTCATTCCCTGCTAATAGCCGTGTTGATCTGGTTGGATTGACGTCAACCATCGTCAGCGATGAATCTGTTTCCGGCAAAACTGTTTCCTCACGCATGCTCAAACTTCCAACACCGGGAACCACCTTCCCGAGATGGTTTGCAATTTGTCATGGTTCTTGCCTGGTCACATCTATTAGCCAGGTCTGGTCGCGGTGAAGGCTCGAATGCTCTGCTGAGCTTGTTGAGTTTGCTGAGCTGTTAATTGTAGTTTAGGAAGGTACTGAACGGCTGACGCAACAGCACTGTGCACGCGCGACGTGAAGTTTGGAGCCAAACCAAGGATGCTTCCATATATATTTCGTCTGAAATATATATGGAAGCACCCGTGGCCAAACTGACTCTAACAGAGAAGCAGCAGGTTTTAGTTCCTGGCTCCAAGCCGTTGATTTGACTCCAAAATCTTTTTACCAAAGCAATGCTCCAAGGCTTTAATTTCCTGACATGCGCGAGAACTGGCGTTAAGTTTGGAGGCAAGACACGCAATTTCTACAGTAGGCATTGGCTCCAGAAAAAAATTACCTTCCTCATTTCAAGTTCGTTTTATTGCTAGTTCTTTGACAAATCTCCAAAATTTCTCACCAGCGTTTGATTAAACTCCCCAATTTTCCGAACCACCACTTTCTTTCCAACCAAATACTCTTTCCATCTCCCCTCACTCTCTTTCCCCACCCCTCTCCTCCAAGCTTCCTTGCATCTGTGAATAGCCTCCCTCACCTCCTAATTCCACCACCCACTGATCCCTTCTCCCCACAGGTTTATCCACAACCTTCAACACCTCAGCCTCCCAATTCTAATATCCCCCTCATTCGTCGATGCCCTCTGTAACTCCTGACCAAACGTTTCCAGTTGCTCTAGGTTCCTGAGATTCTGCCTCCCCTCCCTTCCACCTTCATGTGGTCCAGATCAAAGAATTATCCTAATCCACCCCCCCCTCCCCCCTCCTCGGCCCCCCCCCCCCATAGTCATCTCTCATCCTACCGACTTCCTCATTCCACAACACAAAGTCCACTGTCAACTTAAACTTCCTTCTACCCAAGATGTAAGAAGCCATCCTTTCAACAACACTTCCAGATTAGCCAACTCTAACCTGCAATCTGCCGCAAAGTGCCTTACTGCCCTCTTGTTCCCATTATCTTCGTCCCCCTCTCCCACTCGGCCAACCATGCTTTAAAATCTTTCACAGTAAGCACATCAAACCCTTCCCTCCTAAGTCTTTTTCCTACTTCTACCTCCAACTTCCCACGAATCTCAGCATTCCAATGCTCCCACCCAGGATCGGACTGGTCACAGGTGCCCTTTGGCTGCCATACTTTCGGCGCCCCTTTGGTGTAGTCAATTTATTCTCCTCTCCGCCAAGAAAAATAAATGGTTTTGGATTCCCTGTCCGCTGATAACCTTACCTTTCAGGCAGTAATTCCATTCTCTCTTCTCCCTCCCTTTACTTACGTTTTTAACTCGCTCACCTCTCCTAAACCAACTCCAAAATTTGCAAAAACTGTAATTACTTGAAATATAAAATGTGTATTGAAGAATGCACTCTGAAGCCAGAAATGATGACAGAATATGAAAATAAGTAAAGCTTCTTGAGCTCGACCCCCAGACTTTGCTTCTGCTTGGGGAGATTAGAGCGCTTAACCAAACCCCTTGACGATTGGAGGCACCATCACTTGGAAGTTTCCTGTAAAACGCATGGCTCCTCTCCGCAGTTATTTTGATGACACAGGCACCCTTTCCTACCCAGTCCGACTCTGCTCCCACCCCCTCCAAGTAAATACCTCCCACAGCAACTTTTACCCCATCCAATGATGCTCCTTTCCTTTCCACCCCATTTCTTCCAACCATCCCTGACTCAAAAGAAAAACCCAATACCCCTCAGCCTGTTTAATCCCACCCTGCCCATTCAAGGGGTGCCTCCTTATCTCGAAGATGTGTCTCCGTAACAGCCACAAAGTCAAACCCCCCTTCTTCACTTCCCCTCCTCAGCTCCTTCCTTGAAGGTTAATGATCCCACCCTCCTCAGGGCAACAGAGACCCTTTCTCCTTCTACTCCTTACTCTTCCCACCTCCCAGATCTCACTACTCCTACCCCTTTCCCACCAGCCAATCTTTCTCTCCCCCCTCCCCTCCTCCAAAAAATTCATCCCAACTACCCGACAGATCTTTCTCCAAACTGTACCCCATCATTGCTCCAATTCGCTACTACGCAGGCTCCTCTAGTGTGTACATATTCAACTTATAGTGCCCATACCCTTAGAAGCAGCATGGAGTTAAATGTACGCACCTCCTCCAATGTCCACTCTTCACCTCCCTCTCCAGACTGAAGCAAACAGCCACTCTCGCACTCCTCCGAATCTTCTTCGCTTCACGTACACTAGCTTCTAACCTCTTAGTGTTTTTTCCCTTTAGTTCACGGTTGTTTACAATCCCAATTTCAGAAGTTAGAAGCATGCCAATTTCAAACTTACTGTGTTATGTACATAAGTAGTCTGACGGTTAGGATGTGGGGGTCATTGGCATTCTGTGAACTCCTGCAATGGGGAGAGGTTAACAGAACATTCCGAGGGAGGCTGCTTGCTGCAACTTGAGAGCTTTTGAAAATGTCTAAGTCACAATCGGCAACCAAATGACCATATTAAAAGTGATTCCCTTTTTTTTTTGGTGGGTGGACACTGAATTTTTGCAGGGGTGCACACCAAGCTAGCTTTCCAGCTCCAGGGCAGTTGATCAGACGTCACCACATTCTTATATTACCTAAGCAATGTTAAGTGGCATCAAGGTTGTTTCAACGCCGTAGCCATGGGCTAACAGTAGCAATATTTTTCACAACTATTTATTAGGTTAAAAAGTACACAGACTTACTTTAACGTAAGTTACCCCTGCAAATATGGTAGCACCAACCAGTCCAGGGTTCATACTCGTCTGTAACCTTAAAATTCCAGTTATTTCCAGGATGGGTAAATGAAAACTCAAGGGGCAAAAATTAGTAATTACGAGAAATTGAGACAAAAAGCCAAATTTACTGAGGGGGGTCAGTTAAATTGGTTTCTATATCCTTAATAGGAAATATACACCACCTGTAAATTCCTGCATTGCTTCTTTCCCTTGAGGTTTTTTTTTTACCTCACTTGATCCAGCCTGTTGCGTGCCTCGGCTGCGCAGTCCCTCCTATAAAAACTTTCGAGTGAGGTAGGGCGCCATCTTTTTTCGTCTCATTAGGTCATGGCGGTGATACAAAATCGCAGACAGGGTGGGTACAGGTAGTGAATATTTCCTATTAAGGCTATAGAAACCAATTTTAAAGCCCCCCCCCCCCAGTAAATTTGGCTTTATATTAGCCATTTTTGAAATATCCACTACCTGTAAATTCTTGCATTTACAGTTGACCTAGTCAATTTTAGGTGGCAGGTGTGACATGACGAGTTAAACACTGAACATGAAACACTGAATTTGGTTCGCTTTCGTAAAATGTGGTGGCCCTAAAAAGGGCCGTTTTATGAGGAGGGTCTTGCTTGTGTCTTGAAAAGTGCTTGGGGGGGGGGGGTTTGGACGACACAACTGGCTGCGACGATGGCTCCCATATGATGTAGTCTTGTCTTGATATGTCCCCGAAGTAGTGGCCTGTTGAGCGGTGACCCTGATGTTGTTGTTAGATCGGTCGATGTTGTGGTCCTGATAGGCGTTGTGGGTGATAGTTTTGATCCATGTTGCTATTATGAGCCTGCAGTAACTCCCAATGTTGTCCTTGAGTGGTAAGAAAAGTTGGTTTCTACCCTTGCGACATTCGTCGACTAATGTTCTTTTGATGTAGTAGCAAGCGGACAGGACAGAGTAGACGTTCTGGTTCATCGCGGATTATGTTTGTGAGCGCTGGAATAATGATCTGCTTAGAAGTTTCCGAGTTTTGCCGGAAAATCTGGACGAAGTCGAAGGTGAATTAATTTCCAGTAGGCAAAGAAGAAGCAGTAAGTGAGGGTCGCTTGATAGTGCTTGTATTTTTCACTGCATCGAAAGCTGAACACAAGTGTTGAGAGGAACCCGCTTTTGCGGGACTGGTGTGGCTTGCCTGAATTGGTTAGTATGGTGGTTTCATCAGCGAGTTTAAAATGATGGCTAAGTCCCAGTCTGGAAAAATCTTGTAGATGGAGGGGCGTTTGACTTCGAACGATTTTAGAAGTGTGGCGATGTGAAAGTCTTCAAAGAGATGTGTGTTGCCAGCTTTGAAGACGGAGTGTAAGGCTGAGCGATAGACCAAGATTGTGGATCCTTTGAGATCATCCTTGAAGAGGTCGTAAAAGACGACTAGTAAGTTTGGAAGATGGGATTGATTGGATTACCGTAGTTTTCCTTGTGATGCACTAATGAAACCATCTTTTGCAGTGGCTGTTGTAGATTTTGTTGGTTGTATCACATATAGCCTTGCTTGATATTCTTGTGGCTGGTCTTCTGGAATGCCCGTCTCTTTGATCAGTCTGATGATAGAACACCCGTGAAGCAGTAAGTTTGTCGGGTTCGGGTGGTAGATTGTTACCTTTCTTTGCATTATAAGGTCTGGGAGGTCTGGTTAGTTGGGAAACCAAGAAGCTGCTGGCCAGTTTTGCGCGATCAGGAGGAATTGGTCTGCAGTTTGATTGATCTTCTGCAGGACTTGTGGAAAAAGAGTGAACAGTGGGAAGAGGTAGCGTAGATATCCTTCCATGGGAAGGTTAGCACGTACACTGGCCAAGCTTGACTGTCCAGGAGGGGGCTGATGAATTGGTGAAGTCTGGCATTGTGCTTCATGGCAAATAACTCGACCATCGGAGTTCCCCCATGCAGGGCCCACACATAAAATATACGGGTCTGGGAGTATCTACAACAGCGGGCCCCCTACCCCTACTGAAATCGTAAAAAAGTTACACTATGTTAAATATTCGTCGGCCACAATAATTGTGCTTAACCGGTTGGTGCATTCATTAATCCGAACTGCTTACGTTTGAAGACTTCTATGCCTAACAAGCTTACAGGCGTGCATTACAGTGCTCCTGCTCCGTGCTTGTTGCTGTTGGATTGAAGTTGTTGTTCGTTGGCAGTATAAAATAAATTGACAATACGCAAAACTCGAGTGCATTACTCAATCTCATAGTCATCAAAACTCACAATTGCGAGAAAAAATGTAGGCAATGCGGGCCCCTTGAGTCCCCGGGCCTGCGTACAGTGGGTCCACCTGACCCCCCCCCCCCCCCCCCGTTGTTGGGGCCCTGCCCCCATGTTATGAAGAGAGATTCGCAACTGCATTTCTTTAGAGTCCATTCCCCTGAAGGAGGTTTTTGCGAGATAAGGCATCTGCTATAACATTCCGGTTGCCCTGGATGAGAAGAGGAAGAAGGGTTGTTTTCAGGGCTTGGCATACGTTGAAAACGGCCGATGAGATTTAATGCAGTTGGTGTGATCGGGTTCCGCCTTTTTTTCAGAATGTAGTATGCTGTCTGAGTGGATTTTGCCTGGAATTAGATGCTGGAAGTGTAGGAGAGCGTTGAGGATTGCTTTCATTTCCAGTACATTTATATGGTCCGGAGTGTTGGGGGAAATGAAGTCCATGAGGAAAATGAAGTCTTGGGCGGAGGTGAGTTGAGACTTTTTAGGTTTATTCCGAAGCCGAACTGCTTTAGCAGGTTCAAGGTGAATTCTCGGTTGAGGATTAATTGTTGTTGGTTTAGGTTGTTCAAAAGCCAATCAACCAGATAAACGCTTGCAGTGATTTGAGATTGGTGTAGGTGCGCTAGGACTGCTTTCAGGACTGACATGACGATTCTGGGTGCAGAGTTGTGGCCGAACGGGGAATTCGAAAAAGTTTCCGTTGGAATCGAAAGAGGTGAAACACAGAAATATGAAGCGGGACGTGGAGATAGGCATCCTGTAGGTCTATGGAGAATGTACACTCGTTGGGTTTGAGAGACTGTGAGATACTTTCTAATTCCATCTTGAAGTGGCAGTTTTCCATGCGGCAATTCAGAGGTTTTAGGTTGAATCGTAATCCTCCGGATTTCTTTGGTCGGAGAAAGATCGTGCTGTAAAATCTTGGTCGGAGTGAGTTTGGGTATAGTCGGATGGCTTTCTTGGAGAGTAATTCGGTTCTGTTGAAAAGTGCTGGGCAGGTGTTGGAGCAAACTTCCAAGGAGGGGAAGAAATGAAGGGAAGTTTGCTCACGAGGTTGGCCTGAAATGATGGAGAAAATGAAGGGGTCGGAGGTTAGCTTTTTCCAGGCCGGGAAGAAGTGGCGAAGGCGACCACCAAGTGGGATTGAGGTGACTTGCAAGGCTCCGTTGACTTCTCGGGATTTGCTTTTGGAGCCATGAGAGGAGTAGCGACTGCTGCGGTCCTGAGTTAAGCTTCGTGTGAAGTTGCCGGATTTCCCCTTGCCGGGGAATTTCCCACGAAAGGGCTGGTTGACGTTTTGAAGACGTCTTCTGGAATCAGAGTTGGAACTGGGACGACAGTAAGAGGGTTGTCTGTTGTCGTCATCTTTGCGGTTTTGGACCTTCTGGGATTGTTGTTTGAACGGAGCCTTGTTTTGCTTGGGATGATGTTCATTTGACTTCCGGGAAATGACAAGGTGAGGAGCAAGGGAGGGAATCAGACCACAAAATATGGTTTTGGTTTTGTGAAGTGGTTGGTTCCGTAAAATGTGTCTTGTGGAGTCATTGATGTTGGAAGCTGAGCTAAGAGCAATGTGAAGATATGAAGAATTTTGTCATTCTCATTGAGGACTATAGATGGAAATTCTTTTTTGGGAATGAATAAGGCGGTGCCAAAGTCCATTTTTGCTTCTGCCGTTAAAAATTCGGATTGGGAATAAGTTTCGACAAGACGAGGGTTGGCAGCGCCATCTCCATAAGAGCGAAAGAAGTAAGCTTTACGACCAGGTTTTGGGGCTGGAGGAATCCATATCCAGTTCAAGTGGCTCGCCTTTGCCAAGGAAAAGGCCGTCGCTGCGGAGGAGAGTGGTGAGAAGAGTTGTTGATTGACCAGGTTTGGAACAGGTTTTTCAAATTCCTGAGTTGAAGGCCAAAGTTTAATCCAGTGATGAGGCCTCCGTATTTTGTGGGTTGAGAGTCCACAGGGACTGGCTTGTAGAGAAGGTGACCGGGAACTACATCTTCGACGGAGGGATGCTGGTTGGGTCGTTATCATCTTGTATCGAGTCCTCAAAATGAGCATGGTGGGCGTCACTGGGATCGTGCTGGGGAGGTGGGCGGCGGTAGTGTCCGAATATGGTCGATGGAAATCATTCAGGACAGTTGCAGAGTCCAAGTCATTGTCAATTGTGGAGGAGTCCGGAAGAGACACGAGCAAACGAGGTGGAGGGGTGAAAGGGTGCCTAAAACGTTGGTCATCGCGGGAATCAGCTGCGTGATGATGGATACGTTTCGAGGATGAAAGGGAAGTGGAGTGTTTCCTCTTCCGAGAAGTCGTCGGAAGATGCGGTTACCCAGTCATGAGTGTAGGATTTGCCATGTGACGACGCTGGCGGTGTAGGCGAGGACTGGCGTGGTCAGTAATTAATCTCACGGATGGCTCGGTGCATGAGCGTTGATTTCGGTGGACGGGAGCTTGTGCAATCCCGAAGGAGGCGGGAGACCTTGTGTGAACATGATGAACTAAACGAAAGCTTGAGTGGAGATGTGGGATGTTTGGAGCCACTGGAAGCCGAGAATTTCTGGTTCTTCATTTGCTTATGGTGGGTAGAATGTGGAATAACACCTTGTCCGCATTGGACGGAGGATGAAGTTGTAGAGCTAACATTCAATGGAAAGGGACCTGTTGCCAGATGTGGAGGAGAAGGCGACGGGTTGACAAGAACATTAGGGTCCGCAGCTGGAGGGCTGGTAGGCGGGGAGGACGAATGTCTGGAAGATTCCCCTTCAATCGGCGTAGACATGACTTGAAGGGCAGGGTCGTTCGGCGAAAGGGCATGACAATGGGAACTCTTCGGTGAAAGCTACTTGAGAAGAGCTTCTTTCGGCGAAAGCTTCAATGCTGGAGCTTCTTTCGACGAAAGAGACTTCCAGGAGGAAGAGCGATGCGATCGTCTTGAGGAAAAAGATGGCGGGCTGCCTCGCCCGAAAGCTTTTATAGGAGGGACTGCGCACGCCGCATGCACATGCAGTCAAGGTTACGCAACTGGCTGGATCAAGTGAGATAAAAAACCTCAAGGGAAAGAAGCATTAGGCTACAGGAACTGAATACAAGAATTTACAGGTAGTGGATATTTCTGAAACGGCTAATAGAAAGCTAAGTTTGTTAAATATGAAATCTTATCAACATTCTCGCAAGATTTAACAGATTTTGTTCCATTAAATGACAATGACACTGGCAAAACGCACTATCACTGGCGTTACAATTAGTTTTTTTTTCGTTAGCCTATATTTTATTTTAAATATACCGATTGTAAGGCGGCACAAATATAAGGCGAATTGACATTTTGGGCTCATAAATTCAACGGAATTAAACGGGCACAATTGTAAGGCAAACGATTTTCACCCACAATTCTGTCAGTGCCTCTACTACCAATATAGTTGATATTATAGAATAGTTCAGTCGATTCAGAATGGCAATTTATGCCATTATATGTTTTTTTTTATTGTGGACTCCATATTTAGTTATTTTTTAAGGTCCAATTTTGTTTTTGCTAAATAATTCAAAAAAAAAAATACTTGAGCTACTTACTTCTTATTAGCTTCAATGGATAACTCTCGAAAAAACAATTCAAATGGTGTATTCAAACTTAAAATCGGTCCAAATTTGGCCAAGTTATAGATTTGGACGCGAATATCCAAATCTATCCGAAGATGCAGTTTTAATAGAACAAATTCAAAAAAAATACTATCTTATATTCGGATCAGTACGCAGAGGCCGACTGGCAGCAACTTGGCCCACCGGCCCGGCCAAAAATATGGCTCCCTATCCCAAGTTTCACACTAAACAAATGTCTTCAAATGCAAAAAAAGTGTCCAATGTTCTGCAGCACATTATATTTTTCTGACTTTTTTTTTACTTCACGAATGATGACTGTTTCCCTTCACATCAACCCCCACCCCTCCCAACCCATAAAAGAAAATAATAAATGGTTTCCCACGTGGCCTGAAGCCGTTTTGCACATAATTTTGAAGTAAATTATTTATTCGTTTCTTGTTCATTTAAATTGTTCTACCGGATGTACAATAGTCGAAATGGTTTATCAGAAGTAGCTCGTATAAATGGTTAAGCAACTTTTTCCTTTACGCAACACTAACCCTCTAACTGCCTCGTTGCCACAGCTATGGACCAAGCATCTCTAGCATAGCGGGCAAGCACAGCCCAGTGGTTGTTAGCGTCATCTCCAAACCAACTGGATGTGCCGGATAGAATGCCGCGACTGACTAAAAAAAAAAAAAAATCACAGGAAATCAGTTTGCCGGTTAAAGGGTTAAAACATACTGCATGCATGCATATATTCTTGATACTATTTTTACAAATTTCACGTTGTTTCTGCAGCTGTTTCTTTTTTTTTTTAAGTAGCATACACCGTATGCATTTTGCTTTGAGTCAAGAGGACTAAAACAAAAACTAAAAAAAAAAGGAAGTAGTGTTGTTACATTATGTATCAGTAAAATCCTTGTGTAAATTGAGAGGCCTGACTAATGATATGCAGGGTCATTCGAAAACTGTGGCGTGCCCCGTGCTGCGTCATGAAAATATACTGACTAAACTGGAAGAAAGTCATTTTTGAACCTCAAAATGACACTTTCAGCAGTCAAAATTCTAAAAAAGCCTCAGCTTCTCAGATCCCCATGCGTATGAGTGTTTACAAGGTTTTAAAGCTATTACAGTAGAACCTCGATTATCCGAACTAATTGGGACCGAAAGGTGTTCGGATGATCGAATATTCGGAAAATCCAATTTATATTCAAAATTTTAAACAGAGGAAAACTTTTTTTCCTCCGTTTTAGTGTTTGTGAATCATGCTTGATTGTATAAGAAGACTGAAAAGAAACATTTGCATGTTTCCAGGAACATGAATAAAGCAAAGTCGATGCTCATTCCTTCTTTAAAAAACGGCAAATTTCTTAATATTTTGCAAGAATGGCAGTTCGGATAATCAGGGTGTTTGGATAATCGGGGTTCGTATAATTGAGGTTCTACTGTAGTACCAATACTGCAAGTATTAGTTTGTACAATGGACTTTGCCTTTGCACCTGGTTTCTTGGCATATTCTGTCTTTTACTTGCTGACTATGTTATGGATAGGGCAAACAAGCAAACAGTGTATTCATAATTTTTAACCCAACATGTCTTTTCGTTAAAAAAAATGACACGTTTTCCTTACAACTAATGGTAACTGGCATACTTACTTAATTTGGCTACAGCCACAAATCTTGGCTATACATTTTCATTCACCCTTACCCGGCCAAATAATGACCAGTCCCTTATTGGTACATAAAGAAAGAACAGGCAGCAGCGCAGCCTAGTGGTGCTGCCCACTAGTGAAACGTTATCGTAGTCCTTGTTTAAAAACTCTCACCAACGTAATAGCATACTATAGATTAAAAAGTTAACTAGATATAGCATCTCACTTCTTCCAGTACTATACGCGGGACCCTAGCGGTAGTTGCGGCTACTAACACCTCTGATAACGGTTTGCTTTCGCGCTGCGTCAAAGGCAAAAGCATTATCACAGGTAACAGTGACCGCAACTACTGCTAGGGCTCCACGTAGAACTGGAAGAAGTGATGCTATAAACATCGCGTTAAAACAACTTGGAAGCAAATAGGCCTACGGTTGTAGAAATTACGAATGTAATTTACTTGTTGTATTAATTAAAAGTACTTTTTAATTCATTATCATTTCCTTCTCCTGAGAAATTATTGCAAGATTGCCGTACCGTACACACGTTACTACTCTACAAAGAAAAAAAATAGTTAAATACCTAATTAACAGAAAAGAAAACAGTACTTTTGCAACCAGCCACACTCCGCCTTTTTTTTTTACTTGTCACACGCTTCGTTGCTAAGCAACAACTTAGTTACGATTTGCGAACGTACCAGTCCATTTTTCGTCTGACAGCATCAGGGGTAGAAGGATTATCATTGTACTGCTTGCTAGCTCGCTAACCAGACTAGTTTTATAGACGTTGTACAGGGTTCGCACGGCTTCACAAATGCTAAATTTAAGACTTTTTAAGCCATTTTAAGACACAGCACACTGAAATTTAAGACCAAATAAATCCTGTTGTGAAATCATAATTGTATTAGGCTATGCGATTTTTTTTAAGTCAATTTATAAATGAGTAACTAATAACTTTAATATTTCAATAAATTAGGCTAGCAAAATTGATTCGTTAACGCTTCTTTGTAAGTCACGTATATCACGTGGTTTAATTAGGTGTTGTTCCACGTTAGTGTTTCGTGTTCGTGGGGCAGG
Source organism: Lithobius niger (assembly GCA_023313725.1). Classification (NCBI taxonomy): domain Eukaryota; kingdom Metazoa; phylum Arthropoda; class Chilopoda; order Lithobiomorpha; family Lithobiidae; genus Lithobius; species Lithobius niger. The sequence goes on from JAHWFP010080227.1 coordinate 14,172, forward strand.
ATGGATCCTTGAAAGTCGACCATCGTTAATTTTGAAATTTTTCGTGTATTACCAGGCAATTTTGGCTGGGGCACTTGAAAGAGCATTGACCCCCCCCCCCCTTAACTGGCATTTATCTATTAAAAGCTATAGACAAACATCGGGGGGGGGGGGGGGCACAACCCCCCCCCCCCCCCCCCCCTCCCCGCCTATATTTTCGCTAATCCGTCAGTGAAACTTCTACGTCGACAAACCAGTGTCAAAACAGGAGAGGTCCCTGTGTCGAAGTAAAATAAAAAATAAAAAACTCCATCCAGTACTCCTTCCACTCTTCCAGTTAAGCAGTCACCAAATGGTTCAATAATTGTCATATTGACTGTGTGCACTTCAACACAACAGTTTCCTAATTTCTACAAGAACTTACCTATAGTTTTGCAAAGCTAGATTTGCCGAAGTTAGGATTTCAGTGTTCACTCACTTTTAAGAAAATAAATACAATTAGCACCTACATGCCAATAAAAACTGCCAGCAGTTTTAAGTTACTTATGGCTTTATTCTAATGGTATGGAAATTAAAATAAGGATTTTTTAAGGACCAAGTACAGTACTGCATATGTACAACGAATTTATTCCAGTGTGTTAGAAATACTTCACATCAGCACGTTGGGCGAACCAGCAGTATGAAGCCACATGGCCAGAAAAAAAGCATGATGCAAACCAAAAGTATGCATTGACTGTTGAACAAATTTCCGCATTAAAAAAAACCAGTCGATTACAGTAAGTTACAAATGAATATTCCACTTTTTAAAATAAAAACTACCTCTCCTATCCAAATTAACTGTGACGATGGGGGTTCTGCAAATTTTGATTTTGTCGCTTTCCTAGGTGATCGGACTAGTCCATTATTCCTGCGAGGGAAGGGAGGAGGGAAAGCTAAAAATAGACTCCACTAAGACAGCGTTGTGACAGACGGGCTCAGAGCTACGACTCAGCCCAGCAGCCGACAGAATATTCTTAATAACGCGATAATTGAAGTTTATTAGCAAAGCCAACGAATAAGTTTATTAATTATAGTACATACACAATGACATTTTAATAGCGCAAACTCTCTGAATTCCAGACTTTTTAAGACCAATCAACGACAATGCTAAAATTCCAGACTTTTTAAGGCCTTAAATTTACCCCTTTAAAATCAAGACTTTTTAAGGAATTTAAGACTTGTGCGAACCCTGGTTGTATTAGAAACGAATACAACGAGTTTCGGCGTTAAAAGACCAGGGATTGTCTACCCCAGCCCACCCCCATTTTTACAGAAGAATTTTTCTTTTAATTACAAAAGGGCAAAACCTTTTCCCACCAAAAAGGGAGTAGTAATTTATTTTTACTACCATAACTTGACGCAAGTGCCCCCCCCCCTCCCTCCAGCACTATTGCCAGTCCGCCCCTGTCAGCACGGTATGTTGTTGTGCAATGAGCGTACATGCAAAATCTACGGTATGCTGGTATCAAGGATACCCAACACATCAAGTAATTTTTTTGTACACTTAACACTTTTCATCAGGTAACTATACATGCTGGGTACCAGACACTTTGGTAGGTTTAGCATGTATGCAAAATAGGACCATAAAATTGAGCTAGACAGGCTAAAATTTCCTTGCATTGGTGTTAAAACAATTATTTCGTGACAATGATGGTACCACAGCTACAATACACAGTTGGCAGTGAGTACCTACTATTGCAGTTGTTGGGTCATAGTAGTTGTTGGGTCATGCATTTAACACTTTTATTTCGTCAGAGATAAAACTCACACTAAACATGTGAGTAATGGTTATAAAAAATGGGTGTGAGCTACGATTCCCTTTATTGTAGCCTCCGAAGACATATCTCTAGTTCTCATAGTTTCCGCCATCATCAAATCTTGTTTAAACACTCTAAAAGCGTATCTCGCAATATGGAGCGCAACTTCTCATCACTTTCGCAAAAAATGTGTGTGGAATTATCCTCAACTTGTATAAGTGTATCTTCGTTTGGCAAATGTACAATATATCCAGAGGCACTTTCTTCTACTTTAACATCTGTGATGCCTTCTTTGGCTAATCGCTGAACGAAATCGCCGACGTCCAAACTACCCCACGTGTAGTTTGTTGGGCATCGCAATTCTTCATCTAATTTTCGTTTCTTTGAAGCAACTTTTTCTGCGTTTTGTGCCAATGGCTTGATCACATATTTATTGTCCCTGATTATTAGAGATCCTGTCAAGGTTGCAACCGACACGCCAGGTTTTATTTCCGTCGGAACCAAGGAACCTGCAAGTTCTGGATCTAATTCGATGCGTTCGAAATGTCGTCTAAGAGGCAAATTTAGAACTTCGCCTCGTCTGAATGGTAACGGTGGCGGATCGCACTCTATTACTAGATCTGTCCGATGGGGGTGTAGGGGAGGAGGCACCGTGTACTGCTCGGGCACCACCAGATTAAATGGTCTTAAATCACGGATAAGTTTATTGGCTTGGGCATAGCTCAGACCGGTATCAATAGGACAGTGAACATATTTCATGGCGAGAGGCTGATATGGGGCTAGGGCATCCAAGTATGGAAAATCGGGCTCTGTAAACACAACGGTGTTACTGCTTGAATTTCCCCATAGTTCCATGAAGTGTACGGAATCGCCAAATCGTAACGATGGATGGCCAGCAAAAACAATGCAAGGGCAACGGAATTCGTTGCTGAATCCCTCGACATGGAGGTTTGGATAATGCTTCAACCGTCCAGCTTTCACTAAATGGGCGTGCGGAAATGGTTCTTCCGGAAGGTACACCTTCGACTGTTTTCCTTGAGACAACCATTCGGCAAAAATGTTGGAGTATGCAAGCGAACTGTCCGCGACAGGTGAAATAAAGAACATTGGAATCGTGGTGAGGCCAGAATTATCCATGTGCCCCGAGAGGCATTCGAAAAGATCGTACGTCACTCCAGACGGGTAACAAGGGACAAGAACATTACCTCCGCTACGAATTGTGCTCGCTACGTTCATGCAAAATTCTCCTAACATGCTATCGGGATTACACAGTGGTGTCTGCGTTAAGCAACACATTATAAGAATGTCAGCATTCCTCAGAGCGGCCTGATCCATGGGTTTAGGATGCGTTGTCAAAGTCGACGAACCTGATATATACGCAATCTTCTCGTAATCGGACTGAATTGTCCAATTGCAACTTCCCAAGCAGAACCCAGAGCTGTTCGGCGTCACACTGAGTGCGCCGAAAATGTCTAACTTTTCCGAAAACCCAACCATTTGAACCCTCGCCAAAGCAGAATTGACGTCTTTCAGTGAGTACCAAGGCCGCCATTTGTGTGGTTTTACAGCTTCACACAACGGTGGAAGTAGAAGCTTTAAGACGTCGTGTTGTTTCCACTGAGTGGCTGTTTTACTCCTAGGGGAACGCTCAATGAATTCCACAAGTTCTTCCATGAATTGCCTTCCAATGTGTAGTGTCGGTTCCGTCATGTACACGACACCGTGAAAACCCGCACGTTCTGTGATAAAGGGCAAAGCTAACATGCATAAATGGTTTGAGATTAAAATAACATCTATTTCTGAAAAATCAACTATCCCCTGTTCAGGAACACAAAACTCCGGCAAACTGTCAATAAACAACCTTCCCGAACATTCTTTTAATTCCCCTTCCAAATGGACATCATTCGTTTCTCTGGGTAACCAGTTTGGCAAATTTCCTAAACGAGCGCTATTCACTAACGGAAGAGGCAAAAAGTGCGCCACTGAAGTCATGTCCAACCCACAATCCAGCATGATCGTTGTCCCTTTAAACTTGATGACATTGCACGGCTTGTTGGGATGGCCACTTAAACAATACAGCTTCATTTTTTGAAAGTTTACTCAGGATCTGCACCGTAAAAATGTTGAAACCAACTATTTTTAGTGTACCGCAACAGCAACGATAACAGGCTTCATTGTTTGCAAGCTTAATTGGGCCCTGCGTACAAAGGCCGTCTGCCCAAGAGGAAAATTATCGACTACCTGAAGAGAAAAGTGAGAACGTAGTTGATCTGCGTTGAACTTTATAAAAACTTTTCAGAACTTTATAAAAAAAAACATTTCATCGTGATAGCCAGCAGAAAAAGGGAGAAGTCAAGCAATGACATTTCAATTTTACAAAGTTTTCTTTTCGCCGAATTGGTCGAATTCAGATCAGACGCAGCCTTTAAAATAACCTTCTTTGGTGGGTACGATACATATCGTGATTAACTGAAAATTTCTTCAATTTATTGAATTTAGATTTTTCGAATTATCCTTTGGTAAAAAAAAATAGTGTTGTTAGTTAGGATATTTTTGAATAAAAATAATTAGCCTAGTGATTTATACAAATTTTGTAATGGTAAAATCAAAGTAACTTTTCGTTCCAACAAATCTGGTTTTGCCAAGTATATCAAGTATGGCGCCTTCCTGTTGAGGTTATCCGGCGTAGTTTTGGCCATTTATTAACCTGTGCTTCCACCGATGCTATTATTTATCCATCGATATTCAAAAATCGCACACGTATTGTCATTAGAATTCAGTATGACAGCAACGATTTGCAGTAGAGCGAGTGTCCAACTAAAACTAAGGACTTTAAGTCAGGTGTGTGGTGGTTCGTCTGCTCACAGATTGAGACTAACCGGTCTACAACGTTGCGACGAACGTACACTAAATTCACAATCACGATTTTACTCTTTGAATTCACATTGTGCCTGTGCAATACCTCAGAATCAAACAATATTACAGTCTAAAGCGAACCAGTCAGTTTTGCGAGGAAACAATGATTTTAAGCAGAGACGATGTTTTTCGATACAGTCCTGGGCGATGTGGGTATCGCAGACCACACCAGTCCTTACCACACAGAATTACGTAAATTTGGTGCACGAAACGCTTAATTTACCATGGTGGTTAACAATCGTAGTAACGACAGTTGGTCTTCGTTTTTTGATAACCCTTCCACTTACAGTTTACGCTCAAACTATCATGGCCCGTCTACAAAATCTACAGCCAGAGTTTCAGGCAGTTGCTACTGAGCTGCGGAAGGAGGTGGTCATGGCAGCCAAAATGTATGAGTGGTCTCCGAAATATGCAAAAAGGATGTTTCATGCTAGTGTGAGTGACTGAATTCATTGTGATAATTGTATAGGCTACCGTTGAATTATGACTAAATAGGACAGAAAGCCGAAGGCTCAACAAGAGTTAAATAAATACAGATGCAAACCTATTTACATTGCCTTTTGGACTTATGTGTCAGTCTAAGTGGGGAATCGAACCTATGACCTTTGAAACCAAAGGCCAAGGTCCTACCGCTGTGCCATGCTGACATGGCAGAAAGGAAACGTCCATAGGCAAACGTTTCCTTTTAGGTGTATCAGTATGGTTCAGCGGTAGGACCTCTGCCTTTGGTTTCTAAAATTGTGGGTTCGATTTCCCACTCAGGCAGGGTGACATATAAGTCGAAAAGGCAAAGTAAATAGGTTTGAATCAGTATTTATTTATGTAGATATACGAATTGGGGATAGATATAAAATATGTCACGAATGTCGTTGTCGTACAAAGCAATTGCGCATGATCGCACCCCAGAAACGGAATATTTTTAGCTAGTCTACGAAAAGCACAGTTTCTAAGAGTCCCTGAAAACATGGAAATGTCCTAAAAAATAAAGATGAAATTTCCGGCATGGAAAAGTTCGTCGTCCTAATTATAACGATGTAATTATGTAGGCGCTGCAATGAGAGGGATGATTATAGTGTTGAAATTTCGAATAGTGTTAACCCACAATAGAAAAAATACCCTTTTCAGATGTAAATGACTTCCCTCAATAATTAGGGGTGGGGGGGGGGGGGGGGTGGTCGTTGGCGACAATGGTGTAGCTGTGGCGATTAAACAAAACTAAGTTACTAGCCACTGGTGAGTAAGAAAAAATCCTATTCTGAATTCTGAACCTCTGATCCTAGGTATACCTAGAGCATCACATGTGTTAAAAACAATTATGCGTTGGTAAATATGTTCGACAAGTGATTGCCGAATTTTTTTATTTTAATTTTTTTAAAGTTATTCCTTTGCATTTGTATAATCCTTTTGTAAGCTTACTCTGTTATTGTTCTGTAAGAATGTTACATGGTCAGACGAGGCACACACGATCTGGGCCTAGGACCCCTTGAATTAGGGACCACCAGGAGAAACCAAACTATTTCCGTAGTGTATATAGGAGGAGCAATATTACTAAAACAAGGGTATCTGGAAATAACGAAAACACGACAGCCACATAGCTTCATACTAGCTAGGCCATTTGCTGATTCCCTTGTCAAGTTAGAGTAGCCTGTGATAAAACAGAACAGTGCCCTGTATATGCATTGATTAAGGAAATCCATCAATAGGCACATTGCACACTAGACACAGATTGATACAAAACGTGTACACAAGGCATTACAATTTGAACTTTTCTTAATTCTTGATTTTCAATATTTCTCTTTATCTTCCTCCTTTGATTCCATGACTGCCCTCCAATGTGATTCTAACATTAAGTAATTCTAACATTAAGATCACTTAAAATCAAGCTGCTCTCACCCATTGAGATTTCTAGACAGACTGTTTCGCCCTTGTTTGGGCTCGTCAGTAGAGAATATTCTGTGGATGAGAACATAGCTCCTTGCTGGTGGTAAATTAACATGCTCAAAACCGGACTGGCTTCAGCCAGCTAAAATTCAGAAACTACTACTTGTGTGGGGCTCCATTCTACTGAATATTACACACCCACATTTAGGCCTATTAATGGCAGTTGATCACTTACAAATCTAGCTGCACTCACCCATACAGATCTCTAGTCAGACTGTTTCGCCATTGTTTGGGAGCATTTGGAAAACGTTAGGAAGCATGAAAGGGAAGATGAGTGTGCATAGCAGCCCTGATTATTTAAAGGAATACTAAACTTTCTCTTTTTCATTTTTTATGTGTGCTAGCTAAGATCCTAAAAACCCTTTTAAGACTTATAAAATTACGCTTTCCTTGATAATAATGGTGAAATAAAAAACACAACTGCTGCTTTTAAGTCCCCTATCCCGACTAGAAACGGTGTGAGCTCACGCCATGGAAAGGCAGTGACATCATCTTTCTTAAATCCAGTTGGGGTGAGGTCATATGCTTAATCCTCTTATGCTGAACCAAGCTGTGATAGCCCCGGGCTATACTGTGATGCGAGAAGAGAGATGACATCACTTCGCGCAATATAAAACGGGATTTTGTTCAGTGATTGGGAGTTAAGCACCCATCAACTGCTTAAAGCATGCATTTTAAAATTTCGTACAGCTTAAGCACTAACACCTATTGACTTTTGATGCGTCTTAACATTAATTTCAGTACCTAAACTAACGATAAAAAATTCATAGTTGGAGGGTTTAGTATGCCTTTAAGTGGGCATCCCGACAGTCGAAATCCCGACACCAAAATCCCGACAGGTCAAAATCCCGACGGTTCAAAATCCCGACAGGTCAATATCCCCACAGGTCAAAACCCCGACGGATCAAAATCCCGACAGTCAAAATCCCGACTGGTCAAAATCCCGACAGGTCGTAAAACATATAAAAAAATCTTTTTCATTTGTTGAAACATTTGTTTAAAATTTATTTTACTTTTAGTTAAAAATGCTTTGGCTAAAAAAACAAACACAAATAATAGATCTAAAAAAAAAATTTTTTTTTAACATTATTGGCTAAACATGCTAATAAGAAGGTAAAAATACGCACTGGCAAAAATATACACATCAAAAAAATTACAGCGCACTGTTATGAGCCAGACCGCGAAGGAATTCGGATGTTGTTCGATTATGCCAGTCATCGACTACTGTTGCTATGCATTTTTCACGCTCTTTCAGCCACGCACTTTCAGCTTTGGGTTGCCTTTTTGAGATGTAAACAGACTTGTGCTTCTGGCTCCATTTTAGCAAATTCATTAACTGATTCAGTTTATAGTATAGTACTACTGTTAACTTTGCCGGTCACGAGGGTTGATATTTAAACTATGGCGTAACTAAATTTATTTAAAAAAAAGTAATACTGTACATTCAAATAATATAACGCACTCAATTTACACCAACCTGATTTTGAAAATATGCAAACCACGATGCTCCTGTGTTCCTGCACCCTGTATTGTTTCTTAAGAAGAGTCGGCTTACCCCGGCAACCCGCTTCAATACGCTCGTGGGTCTTCCCCATCAGTAATGATCCAGTTCGAATTTCAGGCAAATTCGGCAATATCAGTATTTTTCGCCTCCTGCGACTTTTAAATGATTTTAAGCAAGTAATCCTGTTTTTTGAATGTTGGATTTTTTTTAGCTGTCGGGATTTTGGTGTCGGGATTTTGATTGTCGGGATTTCGACTGTCGGGATTTCGACCCGACCCCCTTTAAGTTGGTGTTGCGTGTGGTGTAGAATTTGTACCGTAGTTAAAGGGCAATTACATCCATTTTGACATGCATGTTTGACTTTTGGATCACTTACACAATAACTAAACACAAGAATTTCGAGGGTAGCATCCACACCTTTTCGAGGGCAGCATCCAGACACACACTAGTGTGTCGCCGCCAAGTAACAGTCGATCATCCCATTGCAGACATCCGATTATTAAAAAATTTATTGTTAATGAGAAAAAGGTGGCCTCACTAGCAGATAGGGATGTGCAATACTCGAAAAATTCGAGCCGAGCCGCGTATGAAACTTGTACTCGAACTCGGCTCGCTGCTCGCGTCCATACTCGAAAAACTCGAAACCGGCGAAAATGCCATAACTTAGTCAATTTTTCACCGATTTTGACATTCCAATATACCAAATCGATCGTCTCGATGAGAGTTTTCTAGTGGTGCAGATTAAAAGTCAATAACTGAAATTATTTTCAAGTTATATCCTTAAGACTAGAAAACCATGACCCACACAGTCAACTAAGCACCATTTTTGTTCCTATTATCCTAACAAATTAAAGGGAAACTTGCCAGCAAAATATTTCCATCAAATAGTCGAACACGGCTCGATACTCGATTCTTCTGTTTCAAACTCGGCTCGACTCGAATTAACATTTTTCTACTCGCACATCCCTACTAGCAGACATGTGTCTGTTAACTGTAAGCAACTAAAAACATATTTTGGCATGTTGAGGATAAATCCCAATGCGACAGAAATCTTTCAAATTGTGGTAAATGTATGGAGAAGGTGCAGCGATAAAGAAAAAAAGAAACGTTAAAGGCTGAGTGTCCGCCATTTATAGAGAAAAATGCGTCAATAACGTTGGTTTTATGTTACTGACTAGCTAGCTAGTAACGCTGGCCCCATGTTAAATCCCATAGACTCATTGCTCATGGCTAGCGCAAAATAGAGAAGGCCTACTTAGCTGAATTTTTGCACATGGATGCATGATGATCTGAGCATGGTCCTTTTGTTGGTTTGGAAGTTGTAGGAGTCAGAACAAAAGCGTGGGAGGGTTTTGAAATTCGCCACTAGCGAATTTAATTTCGTTTCTTTTACAAGTTGCAACCAAAGATTTCAAGCAACAATGGCTTTAACAATCAACGCTGGTCCTTAGATTTATTGTAAAAGCTTGGACGAACTAAAAACTGAAGTGTAATGAAGGACAAAATAAGCAAACATTAACATTGCCGTGGATTGCGTAAGAATAAAGGGATGCACGTTAGATTATGGTTACGCAACAATACGAGCATCCATGAGCTAACGAGACTTTTGTTAATAACCCAAGAATAAAATGCTACGCGTTCTGCTGTTTTAGTAAAAGTGACCTTCGGGGGTTTCTATATTACGAAATGTGAACGAAGAAAGCAAACGACAAAAATTCTAACTTTTGCTGATGTAACGGCTAATTATTTATAGACATAAAATTCCTCAAAAAAAAAAGGAGAGCAGAATATAAGACTGTGCGCAGACTTTTTGTATGTTCACAGTCCTAAGTTACATGTGTCTATCAACTGCAAGCAACTGCAAGCATATCTTATCATGTCAAGAATAAATCCTAATGCTGCCGAAATCTTGAAAAAGTAAGGGGAAGATCAGGGCCAACAACTAAAGGGCATGCGCTGATTGAGTGAGTGAATCGAACGAAATCAGTGATTGTTGCAATTCAAAGTTTACACTTCACCACTAAAAAATGAACACTCACAAACTCTGTCCACTTGAATTTTCGGTGGAATTACGCAGCGTCCACCTTCCGACTAGTAAGACCAGAGCTCGCCAAAAATCTCAGCAAGCAATGGAAATCAGAGTTTGAGCGCGCGATAAAGATCAGTGGTCCAACGGAAAATGCGGCAAATTCAAATTCTGATTCACATTCTGACATGCCTGAAGCAATGTGAACCTCGTTTTGTACTTCGTTTTTTGCCTGGACTTCTGAAGAAGGTGGACGCTGCGTAATTCCACCGAAAATTCAAGTTGACAGAGTTTGTGATTGTTCATTTTTTAGTGGTGAAGTGTAAACTTTCAGTTGCAATGTCGTACTCACGCCACAGTAAACACCACTTGCCGGTATCAGTGATTGTTAGCCAGTATCTGGGATTGAAGAAACTTAAGCATGTGAAGAATGGTCGTACAATAAACTAAGCCGTGTCCATTTGGCTAATCTAATGGTTAATCTAACGGCAATGGTAAATTTGAAAATTATCCATGTGAAAATTTATAAATATAAAACTTCTCCAGAAAAAAGGTACAGATGAAGATAGGACGGTGGAACCTTTTGTACGTTCACAGTCGTATGAAAGTTGTGATATCCACCCAAAACCAAAATTGGTGTGAAAAGCCTCCAAGTTTCCAAAAAGGATCAGCCTTTGAAGGTAGTGATATCATTCAACCAGGGAAAGGCTGCAAAGGTTAATCTTATTATCTAGCTTAATCACACCGATTAATACTTTGGACGTTGAAGATTGCTACCGCGAGTAGCAATTTTCTAGTTTTCATTTAACTTTCGAACTATTAGTCGGTACGATTAACTTGGCTAATAGGATTAACGTTGGCGGCCTTTCCCTGGTTGAATGATATTACTACCTTCAAATGCAAATCCTTTTTGGAAACTTGTCAGCTTTTTACACCAGTTTTGGTTTTGGGTGGATATTGTTAACTGTACCAAAGAAGTTTGGTGGTATTTGTATGAAAAATGATGAAATTATGACTTTTTCTTGAAAATTTCAGAGTGTTGTGGTACATGCTGTGACTGCCCATTGTGCACCATTTTTTTTAATCCAGTTTATTGTTATTGTTGAACCAACATTTTTGCTATTAATTCTGTATTCTTCTCATTTTTTGCACAGTTAAAGAAAAGAAGCAGTGAATTAATAGTGCGGGAGAATTGCCATCCGTTTAAGACAACTATTGTAGCCTGGGTTCAAATTCCCATGTGGATCAGCCTCTCATTTGCCTATCGCAACTTGGTGTCAATGATGCCTACTCCAGATGTCGGTAAGCAGGTGACCGGCAACCACAAAATTTGCGAAACAATAATTTAGCCCTTTCAAGCCTGAATTAACACCACGTTTATTTTAGAGTCTCGTAGGGATGTATGCAGGTCAATGTACTAATGGATTTAATGCTTTGTTAGTTCTGAGTCCACTATCTTATTCAGTTAATTAACTTAATACTTAACTTGGTTCGGTAAACAAAATTACACGTTGGATGACAAAATGCGATGTGAGCTAGTACCACTAAGCCAAATAGAGGAAAGCAACGTAAAGTCTTAACACGAAAAACTGTCTTTCACAACTGAGCTTTTTTATTCAAAATTTTATAAGTTATGACTGATAAATATTTCGTAAATAAAACTGATGTCAATTCAGGCAGAATCGTTTTGTGGAAAGAACACACAAATTCTCACACCGAATGCCTCTGGCCTTGCTGTACAGTACTTGGATAAGATCAAGGATTTTAAAATGTGGGATAGTAATTAATAGCAGCCTGGAACGTAGATTTTTCCATTGGAATTTACAACAGCCTTTAACCCTTTGAGAACTGCGTTTTTTTTTATATCTCCAAAAAAGTAGGGGTAACCTGGAAGGGGCTCGAACTAGCAACCTGAAGGAGCTGTTAAACGTGAGGCACACGCCTCTACCAACTCGGCCACGGCCGTCTCTAGAGTCGGCTTGTTAAGGGAACCTAGTATTGTTGTCATTCCTGCATTGTTGGCCATCTCGCGCGTAGTAAGGACTCTGTTTTTAATACTTCAACCTGTGCTTGTGTTTGGCCCGAGATTTTCTCGGGTTTAGCACTCAAAGGGTTAATTGCAAATGGTTCCGTGGCTACTCTTAAAACTGTCGTAGTTAAACGTTTTAATAATGAAATAAAACAATTTCTATTTTCAGCTGCTCAAGTAACTTATCTGGAAATGTCTGCAGGCGGTGCAATGTGGTTTCCCAATTTAACCATACCAGATGCTTCACTTATATTGCCCATCAGCCTTGGAGTCATCAGCTTGGCAATAACTGAGGTTATCACTCGTACAAAATAGTTTCCTAATAAATAGTAACTAGTAGTTCTGGGAATAGGCTCTTACACTCCCCAAGTCTCCAACACTCACAATAGTAATCGACGACCATGTCTGCCAACTTTTTTCGTGCTGCAGTGATTCTGACAGTGGTATTATTCAAGGTGATGAAAGGGGGCTTTCATCTCTTTTAATTGTGTGTTCTTTGTCACTCACTCCACAGGTTGAGCGGGGTTCACTCACACGCTAGGTGCAGAAGTCTAGAATTTCATAAGCCCATTTTCCAGGCATTATAAATTATGGAAATCTAAATTATCGTCAATATCAGGCTGGAAAAGCGTGGAATTTACTGACGTCCTAATTTTTAGCTAATCAACTTAAGTGATGACCGATTGTGATAATTTTATTTTTTTGTACCACAAATTACCTTGAATAGCCAGCCATCTTTCCTTGTAATGAAAAGGTGTTTGCATTTCAAAGTTGAAAACAAAACACAATAAGCCTACACCACTTTTCTCATTTATAACTGACAGTATTTGCTCATGTTCCACCATTTTGGTTCTAGCACAGGACAAATTATAGTATTTGAATACAGTTTTATTGAAACTATGCCAAGTTGTGTACTGCGCCACAAAGAAGGATAGGTACTAGAGTTCCCAAACCCGGCCGTAAATGCCAACTTCTGGTGTTCAGGTTTGAAAAATATAAAACCCGGATATTTCTGGGTATCCTGGTTTTACACAAAAGTGAACAATATGCAACGAGAGTTCAGAAGTCACACCTTACTAGTTTACTTTAGTTTTTTTTTTTTTTTTGTAAAATGTTAATATTACATTAAAAAATTTGAAGTAAAGTAGTAACATTGATTAACTGTTTACA
>JAHWFP010080228.1:12765-48950 GCA_023313725.1 Lithobius niger
TAACACAGAAGCATAACGATGTATTTAACTTTTAGGTGTTAACACAGGAGGACAAGGATGCATTTAACTTTTAGGTGTTGACACAGAAGTACAAGGATGCATTTAACCTTTAGCTGTTAACACTGAAGTATAAAGATGCATTTAACTATTAGGTGTTAACACAGAAGTATGCATTTCATTTTACCACACTTTCTTAACAGAATATGTTTAATCTATTTAGGACTAGGCCTAAAATTATGAATTTGTTTTTTACTCCGAGTTTTCCAGGGTTTTTTTGTTTGAAAAATCAGAAAATTCCCTGAGTTTTCCAGGTTTCCCCGGTTCTCCAGGTTGGGGAAACCTTGTTATTGACAAGCCGGCAGGACGGAAAATTGGGTGCATTAAATTCGAGGTTGAGGACCATACAGGATTGTAACCATGTGTATTAACTGTACCCTTGAAAGTTAGGCTACAACAGCCAGCACAACGACAGTGCAGGAAAGCTAACTTTACAAATCCGTTGAGACGCAGCAACAGCTTATGCTAACGTGCAACCTCTTTTTCTTTTACCGTATTTCTGAGACAAGACACTGAAATACCTTTAAAGTAAGGCAAAATTGAACCATGGAGAAAACAGAAGAGGAACGTGAACAACCTTTTACTCTTGCGTTTTGTGACCAGTGTTACTATAGTGTTTAGTTCATGTGAAACTTAACTCCTGCATTGAAATATTTTTTTTATCGTTTTTAGTTTTTTTTTTTTAACACGGCGGTAAGCTAATGACCGGTGTGTGCATACGTCATTTTGCATCTACCTGGCTACACGTCATCGGTGGAAAACGGGTAAAACATAGCCATACATCATCATATAAACTACGCTGTCGCAAATAAGCACAGTTAACTAGTCAAAAATTATAGGGGATGTAGCATGCAGCCGTTTATTGAGGCATTCGTATTTGTATGTAAGCAAATCGACTTGCATTGCAAAAATACTGATGTTTATAGCACGCAGCCGTCCACCGGCGTGGCTAGTTTACATCATTAAAATGATGCGATGTGTGTGCATACGAGCGTGTTTGTTCACCTAAAACTCTAGAAGTAAGGCACCTAATCACATGAGAAAACTGGAAAACAATTAAATAGAGCTTATTATGCGTATTTTCATCACTGGAACTTAATATTTTCACTCAAAGATGCTAAAAAAAATTCCCTGAAAGCTGTTTAAGAAGTCAAAGTTTGAAATTTGTCTTTAACCAACTTACGCAATTGAAATTTTTAGAATCAAGATTATCCCAGACAAGTGGGCTTACTTGTATCTAAATATTACTAGCAGTACTTGATTTTTATCTTATGGGTAACTGAAAGAATTTTACACTTAAACTATGACAGTGGCGTTTAAGTTAATTAGGTATTTGGCCACAGGGTTGGACCAAATTTTTCAGAAGTATTGTTCTCTTACCGTTAATAGTAGTTTTCAAACACAAACTGTGTTCAATTTTTGACATTACCGGTGAAAAAAACCTTTTTCCCCGAGCAAAGCGAGCAGCAACAGCCCAGTGGGCAGCGTCCCTCGTCTCCAAAACAAGTGAATGCTGGTTCGAATCCCGCGAGTGGCCAGCATCCAGTTCGGCAAGGGATTAAAGGGTTAAACCATGCCTTAAAAATAAAACGAGTTCGTTTTTTTCCTAAGTAAGTTATTAAGGTACGGGAGGCTAGACGGATGATTTTTTTTTACATAAATTTTGACGAGCCTTATGTCAGCCGAAGCAATTAATGCTTGTATGGAAGAACCGGCTCAATTTTGAACATGATCAGATTTTATTTTAGAGAAGAAGACATCTGGTAAAGGGAGGTGCCAGACCGGGGATTCGATCCGGGAAACCTTCGATCATCATAGGGGACGAAAGGTTGTCAAGTATTAGCCAGAATACATCCCCTAGCTGCTGAAGGAACACGGTAGCCTCTCACGCTACCCTGGCCGGAAGTCCTGGCTGGGAATTTGCCAAGATCCCCTTTCCAGGGGTTCGACCAGATTCGCAAACCTCCAGCAACCGGGTTGAGCTCTCTCACCGCTCAGCCACGATGACCACGATGACCATTTGGCCGGTTCATATCTTTTCGGCTAGGAGTGAATAAAACTGAGAAGGTTGCCATAGTTTGTCAAGTGATGGCCCTGAGAACCAGTGCCGTATGCTCAACGTTGTGGTCGATACCGCCGGTAGGATATCCAGTTACTTTTTTTGCTTTTTTTTACCCAAAAATTGCACTCGCCGAACCAAGGCCAAATGTTATAGAAGCTCCTTTCGCCGCTTCCCTAACGTCCTGCACACTTGGTCTTTTTCGAACTTTAGTGATCCAAAGATAAGCCAGAATCCGTCGGGTACCGAGGAACTAGGAACCTGCACATTTATTGTTTTTTGGGGGGTTAGGAAATAAAATGCCACAGTACCATAAACTGTACCTTCGTCTGTTGGAGATTCATGAAATCTCCAACAGACATGCAACTTTCACAGACGTCACTGCTTCGGACACACGAACGCACCAACAAGTCGTGTTAGTAAAATCTCATAATACACTGCACTGTAATGCTTACTTTTGAAAACCGCATGCCCACGTCATTGGCAACTCGTCACCTAAACTAGTTAAACACCGTTCGTAGACGTTTTCGTGCTAAAGTCGCGCTTTTTACAGTTTTATAATAATAATAATAATTTTATAATTTATTACAAAGCACGAAAGTGAGTAAACAGTTTGTGTGTGCAGTTCATTACAATTGCACTTAAAACATAAACATATAATAAACAAAAACGTATCGTTAAAAGTTAAAAGTAAGGGTCTAAAAGTCAAAACCTGTAAGGAACACGGACAAGCTTTGACTGTAAGGGTCTAGGTGTCAAATTTGGCCAGTAAGACGCTGCTAAGCATTAGACCCTTACTACCCAGTTTTTGACGAACAGCTGTATAAAATCGTCCTACAAAGACCCATGAGATGATCCAATGATAGTGGGGGTGTGGGTTTCCTACTTTGCCTTAGGTTGACATTTTTTTCCGGTTTGATAACATGGCAGTGATTCCAAGCAAGACAACCTGCTACAAGAGTAAGCGTGTACACCCATTCTGTCTGAGTTACTAAGTCATTAATAAATAGACATAAATCGCTGGAAATAATATTAAGGAAAATTGGAAATTAGCCAACAGCGAAAATCGTACACTAGAAATAACGTAGTTCAGTAAGCCCCATTTATGCACTTACGTTTCACCGGAGTGCAATGGAGAGATCAAGGCGCTATGCAAGTGATCTGGGGGCGAATGGGGGGCCGGTTCGAATCCGGGTCATGCCACTCCGATTAAACGTAAGTGAATAAAGGTGGCATACTGAACTACGTTATTTCTAGTGTATGATTTTCGCTCTTGGCTAATTTCCAATTTTCCGTACTAAGTCATTAACATGATCACCGGGTAGTAAGGGTCTAATGCTTAGCAGCGTCTTACTGGCCAAATTTGACACCTAGACCCTTACAGTAAATAGGTGTGGTGGTGGATGAGGGGTTGGGTATGTGTGACACCTTTATAATTAATTTGTTGTTTGTTTTGCTGCGCCGCCTTTAAGCTCGGTAAATAGCTATAGCTATAGCATTACTAACATGGCTATCGCTAATGCTAACATTAAAACAAACCCTTTAATCTTCAGTCTATGTCTTGCAGGTGGCGTTTGCTAAATGGCATTGTTGCATAATAACAATGTTTAAAACAATGTAAAACAATCAATCTGGTCGTTTAGAGCTCGGTAACCCCTGAACCACTTGACCAATTAGAAAAGGCCTTATGGAAAGGGCACATCTACAGAGCAATACCTGTAAAATGAGCTAAGAACCAGCTTTACAGGACAAATAGTTTGATCTGTAGAGAGGACAGACGAAAGGTACATCCCCAGAACAAGACCAAGACCAAGACCAAGAACAAGACCAAGAACAAGACCAAGAACAAGAAGTTGTCTATTTGGCCCCTCTCTGTATCTCGGGTTTGGCTGGACTGAATTTCACAATTTTTGGACTGTAGACAGGCCTTGACTAGTCAAGGCTAGATTCCAAATTTGGTTTAAAATTTTTTAATTTTGACGGAGTTATAAGCTTTCAACGTTGAAATTTTAACACAGAGATCCTAGGTCGACCCTTACTACCACTGGCTATCGCCAGTGTTAATATACAATTAAAAGAAATTTACTCTTTAAACAGAAACATATTTACAATACATTAATATGTTAACATATACTTGGCTTTCAAATTAGTATGTAAAAACAAAGAGATATAAAGTAGGATGGTTCAATTCCCTGGTCATTTTCTCGGGTCATTTTTTCCAGTAGCAATTCCTTATTTTCTTTTTCATAACACATGTTGATGTTCGGTTTCTTGAATTTTCTGGCAATTTATGTCATATATTTGGAACTAAGTGCAACCCATACAACTAAGTGGAACTTTTGCAACCTATACAAGATCAACATTATCTTCGGGATGCTTGGTAAATAAAATTAATATAAAGTAAGTCGTTCAGATTTCTTCTAAGAAATCTGAGGTTTCAGATTTTATAACAATAATGATGCTGATTTGCCACGATAGTGATAACACCACTAACACCAGCTCTATCGCTAACGCCATTCGAACAACCAAGACTTAAGAAGCCCAGTCAAGAAGACAGACAGTTGAGCTGAGTGAAAAAGATTTCTGGTGGTCTTCACAAATTTATTTAAAGGGAGCTTGAGTAGAGAAACCCGTAAACCGCAATGTTGTCAGCTGAAACAGCTTCCTCAGAAAGATAATTCTATGGTGGGATAACTCTCACAGCAAAGTAGTTGCGTCTGCAGTTTAGTCGATCGGAACGAGCGGCTAGCTTCAGAGAGTGTCCGTTAGTTGACGTTAACAGTGCTGCTTTTAGAAAACCCCCCAAAAATTTAAAAGTTAGAATAAAGTCGGTAGGCAATCTACGTAATTCGATAGAGGTGAGGCCCACTTTTAATAAGGGTTCCCTGTATGGAAGAGCAACTGCCGGCAGGTCGAGGTGTTTATGTCCAAGTCTTTAACGCACAGACGTCCTTCGTTGTCTCTACGGTAGTCAAGCTACATCTAGCTTAAGATCCCTCACCACTCAGGCATCATGACGACAACCTAACAACGGTAAACGCAGGGACCTTCGACCATTCACTCAGTCGGTTCACTCAGTATTAAGCAGCAGCGCGAGAAATAGTGCGAGATTTAACACCAAACTGAAACGCGTCACACGTCACTGCTCCCACTTTGCGCCATTTTACTGATTCTTCCATCTTATTGGCTGTTAATTTTGCCGATGAATCGACACAAAATCCATCTAATTGGCTGTTAATTTTGCTGATGGATCGACACAAAATCCATCTTATTGGCTGTTAATTTTGCCGATGGATCGAAGCAAAATCCATCTAATTGGCTGTTAATTTTGCCGATGGATCGACACAAAATCCATCTTCTTGGCTGTTAATTTTACCGATGGATCGACACAAAATCCATCTTATTGGCTGTTAATTTTGCCAATGGATCGACACAAAATCCATGTAATTGGCTGTTAATTTTGCCGATGGATCGACACAAAATTGGACTAACAGAACTCATCATCAAGGTAAGCCGGACCGGTCCAATTGGTTAAATTGTTTTAAAGTGCATTAAGCTACTAGTCCAATCGACATTGCGACTGAAAATCGCATCGTTTATGATAACGTGTCATCAGACACAGAGCACCGTCACAAGAGATCGTAGTAAAAGCACGACATTGTTTTGATTTCGAAGTAATGACGTCACCAACTCTCATCTTGGGTATTCTCGTAAATATTTGTCGTTTCGTTTTTATAATGTGTATTTTATAATAATAATAATAATGATAATAATAATAATAAAATTTGTTGCGATAGCAACGGGTCTGGCAAGGACTGGGGAGTCACTAACAGCCAGCCACAGTTACATGTAAATACATTGAACATAATAAGGCCAAGGAATGATGATGGTAAGAGGTTTAGGGACACGAATGCCTTACCACCAAGGTTAGACCTGCCAGGGACTCAAGGCCTCCGATGGCATCGCCAAACGTGCAGGACATAGGAAGGGTGTGAAAAGTGTTAAAAGGCCCAAAATGATATTGTACAATAAAAAGTATAAACAGTGCTAAAAATTGTACGCACGTTCAGAGAAGATTGTGCGATCGGATATTTCATAATTTTTCATTAATTTTGTTTAAAACAGCTGCTATTTGAAAAAAAAACCTTTTTGTTGACTTCGAAAAAACCAAGCGTCATCTACTTCGAGGATTGGTTTGGGAGCAAATACGTCACCAACTGAACCTCGCTCGTGTATATTTACCACGGGAAATAGCTGTGCTATAGTTCAGACGCGTTCAACTGAGTGAATTGACCCATTAGAACGGACGAAGGACCTGGCGTAAACGGACATGCCCTCCAAACGGGATAGGGGTATATTTTTCTCCACACACCACGTGTACAGTGACATGCACAGACGCCCAAATGTGCAGGGGCAAACTTTTGGCAAAATGGCGCAATCAATTTTGGGAGGAGATATTTTTAAGTGCAAACGATTTGCGTACGATTTTACAGTATATTTTGCAGACGGTTGTTTCGTTTTACTGTAAAAATCAGCGAAAAATAACTGTTACCATAGTAAACTATTTTTAAACAAAAAGGGAACTTTCCAAAAGGGTAAACCGTCTCTGGCCTCCTTTCCTCCCCCCCCCCCCCCCCCTTCCCACAATGTCAACCTTCCCCGTGTTCACGCCACTGAACGTGAAGTACAGTTACAAAATTTAATTCACCTATCTACCCTTACTTAATCTTTTGTTAGGAAACCGTCTTAAAATAAAGCGGTTAGAAATTATATTGGGATTACGTTACGCGGCTAATCTTGGGATTACGTCATGCGTCTTCCACGATGAATTTGATTCCCGCTCTTAGGTAATAGAATTACCACATTCGCTGGTTCATTCATGCGAAGTTGCGTTGAGAACAAGACCGATAGTGAGAATTCCACGTTAATATCGAGGCGCTGTTTCATTAAGCGCATTGATATCCCCATCATGTAATGGTTAAAGGTGCATATTCACCGAATGACAGGAAGCGGCATCTACCTTCGTATGCCATTATTTAGTTCTATATGTAGCACTTGATTTCAACAAGCGAAGGAATGTGCAAAGACATCTCTTTTTTACACAACAAACAAGCCACATGCCTCCTTAATTACTGAATGTAAAGTTGGTGCGTCCATGTGCACCTGGGAGCCATCAGTCAAGGTTAACGATATCACTGTCACTGGATGGCGCCTATCTTGCAGTTCAAAATCAGCTTTTCAAAACGGTCGATAGCTGGAAAAAAGCTCCCGTGATGTCGTTAGGCTTAACTTTACCGCTTGCTCCCTGGTGAACATGGACACACCAACTTTACACTCGATAATTAAAGCGGCACGTGGCTTGTTTGTTTCATAAAAAGAAATTTATTTGTATGTTCTTCCGCTTGTTGAAAGTTAGGGCTAGACAGAACTAGATAGCGGTTAATGGCTACAAATGCTGTAGTCTGTCATTCGGTGGCAATCCCCCTTTAAAGCACATTTCCACCACACGCTTTTTTTACTGTGCATTCTCTAACCCTTGGCCAGGTAAGACAGGAAATGTTGAATAATGTTGAGAAAATGTTGGCTATCTGGCATGGGTTTACTGGGAAAGTGTAGAGGAACAGAGTAAGTAACTACCCGCACTGGATTTGGTTCGTGTTGCTACGGTAAAGTGACACTGCACGTGAGTTAGGCTTGGTGACAAAAGAGCTGAATGCGAACAGCTGACTACAAGAGGAGGGTTTGTGCATGCGTCGAATATACACTTCAAAGCCTCAGACCTTCCACGCCTTCCCCGCCATGAGTGAAGGAAGGCAAGTTAAGGATTTGTTGTACCGGAAACGGGGTTTTATAAGGCAAAACACTTCAAACAAAAAGAAGGACAAAAAATAAAAAAAATTGAAACTCACTTGACTGGCTTGGTTTTGATAAAAGGACTCTTTAGCCTGAGAGAGCTTTTCGCTGTTTGTTGTTCGAGGCTGTTTCCTCTGGCCAGCTGGTCTTTGGAGCCCTCCTTCCCCCCTCCTTCGGGCGACAGCATGAACTGCAGCGCCTCCAGTTCATCCGCTCGCCGCTTGTGTTTTCGCCGGGAACACCAATAGCAGAGTAGGAAGGTCAGGCCCATGGACACGAGCGCAGCCAGCGTCGACAGCACCACCGTCAGGATGATCTCATTCCGTTCCATCTTGGCCTGCAAAGATAGCAAATGGAAGAAAAGTATAAGAAATATGTTGATTTCATACAATGAACGTCTGTTGAATGTTTGTGATTGCGTGTGGATGTTTTGTTGTGTGTAATTAAATAAATCAATCAGGTTTAACCACAAAAAAGTGGACGGGATTGCAGAAGGGCAGGTGCCACTTATGCTCTTTCCAAGCTTTACGTCAGAAATACAGGTCGATTCAAGAACTGCCAAAGACAAATCTCCTTTAATAGGGTTTTGAAGAGCTGAGGGCAATGCGCGGAAACAACCTTTTTTTGGGGCAAAGAGTTCCACGATGGCACCGTTCGTATTGAAAAGACATTTTTTTCTACACTCTTAGCGTGCTGATTGTATTTCCAATTTAAACGGCTGTTCCCGGGTCGTCTTATACGCAGTGAAAAAAAGGCAAGTCAATTGAAAAGAAACAACGAACAATCTGGAAGGTTAGAAAAAGTTCAGCTTGCAATCTGCGAAGTTCCAGTGATGGTAAGCCTGTTCTGGCAAGACGTACATCATATGGTAACTTTTGAAAGCCAGGCAGGGTCTTTGTGAATTTGCGCTGTACACTTTCGACCTTGTCAACGTCATCCAGGAGTGATGGTGACCAGAATTGACTTGCGTATTGCACAATGTCGTCGCCTTGTGCTACTCTCACTCAATTTCAAAAACAAGCCAATCGTATTTTTTAGTTTAGGCTATGGTTAGTCTGATGTAACCCTTTCACGCATGCTTTACGTTTCAGGCGTATTCTGTGGGCACCATGCTCAATAGGGTTAAACATGTTTATTCTGGCACCCCGTCCTGCAGTGGATGATGAAAATTTGTGCCTCTGGTAAATTTCTTAGCGACGTCATGTAATTGAAGCAGGAGGGGCGGAGTTTCGGGGGGGGGGGGGAGGGGATAAGCAGGAGTGATGATTTTATGAACGAGACAAATGGGGTGAATGAGGGTTAAAGACGCAGAGTGGAACGATCAGCTCAGACTTGCCAAAAACCCTTGTTAGGTGAAAAAAAAAATGTTAGTTATTTAACCTTCTTAATTTGTCTTTTAGAAGTAAACCTGCAAGACAGAGATTGTAGCGCTGATTTTTGCTGTCTGACTAGATGTTTTACATCGACTTATCATCCCAAGCAGATTCGAAAATTCAGTTTTTTTCACTAAAAAACTGGTTTCACTAAAAAAAACCCGCTGTAAACTGCTTTCTTTTCATTAATTCGGCTATAATTCGCCAATTTTAATCGGTAAAAAGGACGGTCGTTTGGTAAAATAAAATTAGTTTACCTGTATATCATCCTTGATTCATTTAACGAAAAATATCACATACAAAATGCAGAATGCCAGAAGCTGAGCTCAACTGGTTAAGCATAATCCATTTCGTTGAAAAAGTTTTTTTTACGTCGCACGTTTCGATATCGGCATCAAAATAAACAAATTTATCTTACCGATATTGAATGATTATCTAACTTTCGTGACCTCTTTCTGATAATCTACGATAGTAATATCACTCAAGCGATACTTTCGATAATGTAGAGATTGGTCTCAGCTTTCTCCCGTACACTTTTCAACGTTGGAGGCTCTCGTACTGTTTACCGCAACTGCATCACATTTGGCCTTAAAAGTGCGACCATCTCTCAATATGCCTTCTTTCCAAGCATTTCACTCTTTTGTAACAGCAACTTGTAATACCAATTCTCTTGCAACAATAATGTGTGCTCGTGCACTGCCATGCCGACAATTGTAACACCTTATCTGTTGGATAACAATGGAATCCAAGCCCCTCCCCCTCCCATCATTCCAATCCGACTGCAGCCAGTGTAAGTTGTTTATTTTAGATCAGTCATTAGAAATTATTCCCCAATTCTCCCTATAATTGCCCTTATTTCAGTTACGTCATGTCATTCCCCAACTAATTCACACCTATATTCACCCTCATCACATTAGTTTAAGGCAGGGATTTGTGCCATGGCAGGCGAGTGCATCCATCTAAAATATACTGACCATTAGAAAATCTCTAAGTAATGAATCTGCGTTAAATAACTTTCAAACTTTCCATCGTTTGCTCACTGCATTACCGTCCTCCCACTCCAACTCTCTGCAGTAAGCAGTAAAGGGGAACTATAGTTTGTTCCACATTATGTTTGCAGGAAGCATATATTGTGGATATCACACTTGGACAGTCTACACAGTTACTGTAAGAGCATACGAGTGGGATATTTACGTGTTTTTGCAGTCGTAGTGCAAGGAAACGTGGCATCATACAGTCAGTTTCCTGCAAACATAATGTGGATAAGAATATAGTACGGTTCTACTATGGCGCACCATCATAAGCGAAAACATGAGATCTACAACCACGTACACATAAATAAACGTCCCAATTATAGACGTATAGTAATGAGCCATATATGTATAGACATACATACCCTCTCGCAGACAGAGACACACGACGTCATTAACAACTTAATACCCTGAGGCATTAAGCAACATTAACAGTAAAAAAGATATATAGATAGACATCACGTGAGCATTAAAAAAAAAAACCTCCTGAGATCACAGAGACTCAACCTTTATTTCGGCTATCCAGCACTATTCATCGTGGAGAATTCCGCATTCGTTAGAATTTAGCGACGATTTTACGATCATTTACGACGTCACAGCTCGGGGTGAATGAAGCTTACACAACAGCCATCATTACTAACAAATGAGCCCCTGATAATGACTGACGTACGACAACCATTAACAAGCGAATATCCTAAGGCGTTAAGTCCGCTTCCTTCTTCCACCAAACCACAAAGATAAATATAGGTTCTAATCACGGATCCAGTACCTAATTACCCGGAAAACCCCCTCGTTGTCTTACTTCCAGTATAGGCTTCGATTTCTCGTTGTTAAGACGGAACATGAAAAGAAGAAGAAGAAGGCGGCCCAAAAAAAAAAAGCGCAAGAAGCCAAACCACAGATGAGAATGACCTTTCCAAAAGAAGCAATGGGTAATTAGAGACTTTCAAGAGTAGCTTAACGTCGTAAGGGAACGTCGTAAGAATTACGCAACTCTTTTGTTGGACGATTCATTGTTAGCAGAGCAAAAATACAACGTAAAACATTTCCGTAAAACTTAACGGCACAAAGACCTAGAGATTTGTTTCCAGGTCTTTCAACCGCAAAGGTGCAGGTGTAATTCCAATTACGCGGCCAAAGAACTGAACTGGGTGATGGGGTGTTGGCTTTGCGTACTAGGGCAGTATAGAGTTCAAACATATTTTTTATTCTCAATTTCCCCGACATTTTCAGGTTTTCCAGGTGCATCCAATGGTAATTTCCAGGTGTTTACAAGATGTTTATATTTAGGGAAACAGGCAGTAGCTAATGTTTTTAATAATATTTGTAAGAAATATTTGTAAAAATCCAACATTCCAGAAATAGCTGTTTAGAGACTAGTCAAAACGGAACTAAATGCATTTTCATCGCGGATATTGGTGCTATAGCCTAAGATTTGGTTTATTGTTATATCTAAAATAATTGAACATATTAAAGCACAAATTAAAATATTTGCTACTAGCGTAGGAATATTGTTTCCAATCTGCTACTTCAATGGAACTTCCAGATCAAACACAAAATATTTTTTTTTCAAATTTCCTTGTCTTTTCCCTGATTTTCAAACACTTTCTTGTTTTCCCTGAAATTTACCTGTGATTTTGACTCTGTTTTATTTTTTCCTGAAATTTCCACTGAAAAACATAGCAACCACCGTGGGATGGCAATCCAGACGGAAATTGTAAAATGTAACCTGAAAGCAATTTATGAATAATTGTTTTCTGTGAAGTAAATCACTCAACCATACGTGTACTGAATTTTCAAATTATTGCTAAAGTTCCGTGAAAGTTTTTGTTTTTTGTCATGTGTGGCTAAAACTTAAAGGAATACTAAACCCTCACTTTTCCAATTTTTTTAATGATAGCTAAGACCCTAAAAACCCCTTCAAAACTTATAAAATGTCGCTTGCCTTCTTACTTACGTTGTAATAAATTAAAATAAGTGCGTTTTTTAAGACACCCAACCAAACGTAGCACCACGAGAGCTCGCGACTATGGAGGTTTCGTGAAGCAGCGTGACGTCAAAACCATAACGGAAGTGAGGAGCGCATCCTTCCCATCGTGCAGCGCGCGCGACCACTCTCTCCTTGTAAACAAACATGGCTACTAACAACGCTGTCGCTGTCAATTCGTTGCAGCCTTATCAGTTTGAACCTGTTGCAAGTGGTAAACGAAAGGCAAAAAGATGCGAGATCGCTAAGAAAACACCAAAGAAGCCAGAAGACCCGTTGGATCTCGCCAGCGATGACCTGTCGTGGTGTAGATGCCAGATATGCCCGCACTACGAGAGTCCCATCGGCGATGCCGTTTTGTTTCTGGCGCACGCGCAGGTCACGCAGACAGGTGGAAGGCGCCATAAAAGTAATGACGTCACGACGCGTGGTGGTTCAAACGGGATTTTCTCCAGAGCTTGTGCATCGTTGCTTAAATCAGGTAGTTTAAAAATTCGTACGGCTTAAACACTGACACCCATTGACGTCGGATACCTGTTAACATTAATTCCAGTATCTAAACTATCGATAAAAAAATTCATTGTTGGAGGGTTTAGTATTCCTTTAACAGTGTTTTATTTGTTTGAGCTTGTGTCGCAAAAACTTTATTTGTTTTTGGGAAAGTGGGTGGGTGGGGCTCCACTGGGTTTCCACCTCCGAGCACATACTTTGAAGTTACGCCACTGACACCAAATCATTACATTGTGCAATGCATCTGAAGCATTACGTACGGTACGAAGTGGCAGAAACAAATTATTCTGAACCGTAATTTTACGAAAATGTTTTACCACTGTACGTGGTAACAATGAACAACAACAGTACGAATGAAGAATTGTTGCTTTTCTCACTGCCTATTAATGGGTATACGGTGGACTTCTCGACAAAGATTAAGACACACGTAAACCTACTAAAGTAAAAAAAAAAAAAAACCTGAACCAATACTAAAAGAGATAATGACACGGAAACCCAAAAGGTCTCGATTAATATTTCTCATTTGTGGACAACGGAAACAAAACGTGAATAGGTGCTTTATTATTAACAGAATATCTGACCATTACTTTGAAAAGGGACACTCACTCGCCTTTTGGGAGGATGTTGAGTTTGTGATCCTGGAAATGTCTCTCTCTCTCTCTCTCTCTCTCTCAAGAGTTACACGATGAAAAGTAGCTCGCAAGAAGCTAAGTTAGTTTAAAACTCAAAGTGCCCTCTGCTGAGTTGTACTTGTCAACAAAGGGGATTCAGAAGTAATAGTTGCTTATTCAGCCAGAAGTATTTAGGAAAGATTCGACTATACGAGTTCCAGCCATTTACTGCCAGAGATGTACGCCCATGCAAATGGTTTCCTGGGAATCCGAGGGAAGCGAGCCAAGCACAGCCGAGTGATGAGAGCAGTGGCATCAGGGGGTCGCAACTGTAGTAGAAACAATGTTTTTGAATATCACTCTCTGTATACCTTCAAGCAGGGCGTCGCAACTGTGCTAGAAACAAGAGATTCCAATATCACTCTCTGTATGCCTTCAAGCAGGGCGTCGCAATTGTGTACTAGAAACAATGCTTCTCAAACCATCGCTCTCTGTTCGCCTTCTGTCGCCTTGTAACGCGAACATGGTGCCAGCCAACTTCCTTTTCTCGTCTGAATGAGATTCGCGAGTGGCCAATCCCACAATCTATTAATTTATTTATTGTATTCACAAAATTATTGTAACGCCCTAAAAATAGCAAAATCGCAGTATCAGATTACAACAACAATTATAAAAATAGAAGACACATGGCACCACCTAACTTCCTGTTCTCGTATGAATGAGATTCCAATGGAGGCCAATCCCACAATCCATCACTCCTCCTGGCGTCAATAAATCCGACATGGCCGTCACGCAGTGGGTGTTTTGATCATAATTGACAAAAGACTGCTGAAAATCTTAAAATCGGTGGAAGCATTAATTTCCAAAAGTAAATAGCTATTGGAATTCAAATGTTTGCCACGAATGGGAAATATTTAGGAGACCGTTTTACACTTTAATTGAAGCCGTGTGTGTGTTACCCTATTAGTTGAACTAAGGTTCTCTATGGCAGCAACCACATCTTCAATGGCGGCAACCATAGCTTCGAAGTGGAAGTATCACGGCTTTTACCATATGTACAAGTATATGGTAAACTGCATTTAACAGACAAGTAGATTCATGATTTGCGGCGTTCTAGCTGTAATACTTCCGCTTTGAAGCTATGGTTGCCATCATTGTGAATCTTAGTCCGACGAGTAGGGTAACACATGTACAGTTTTAATGAAACTGTAAAATGGTTTCCTAAATATTCCCCATTACAGGCAAACTTCGACGAATGTTCCAATAGCTGTTTACTTTCAGAAATTGATGTTTCCATCGATTTTAAGATTTAATCATTTTAAGACTGGCAACAAATTTTTGGTAATAATGATCCAAACACTCGACATTGCGTAGTGGCCATGTCGATTTGCTGACGGCAAGAGGATTGATGGATTGTTGGACTGGCCTCCATTGGAATCTCATCTAGAACAGGAAGTTAGGTGGTGCCTTGTTTCTTCCATTTTTAAACCTGTTATTTTAATCTGAACTTGTTATTTTCCAGTTTTTAGGGCGTTACAATAATTTTGTAAATAAAATTAATAAATAGATTGTAGGATTGGCCTGTCGCGAATCTCATTCAGACGAGAACAGGAAGTTAGTTGGCGCCACATTAGCGTTACACGGCGTCTGAAGGCATACTGAGAGTGATAGTTTGGACTGTATTGTTTCTAGTACAGTTGCGACCCCCTGGTGGCTTCCGAGCCTACAGAAAGCGAGATATAATCACGTTGTCGACCTACATCTGTACATGATAAGGCACCTAGAAAAGAAAACCGACCTCTCCAGAGTACATCCTGGGTTAATCAAACGACGCCGTAGGTATATGGATTCACATAGCAAGGGCGATGGGCGTTGCCGTGTGATCAACAATACTTTCACCATACCTCTGTGGCAAGTAATTTACTTCTAACAGCAAAATTTCATTCCCTCTCTTCACCATCTACTTTTTTTTGTCAAATAGAGCTAGTCAAACTTAAAGATGTGTACTTCTTATGTCGGGAAAGGGGTTTATTTACCAATTTTTTGTTTTCTGCTTGCCCTTCAACAGTAATCTGTCTCAAATCTCAGTCTGCTCCAAAGAAGACGACTTATCTGGAGAATGTTTGGCCAATGCTGCCAATAAACCAATTCGGATTAGTTCGGTAGCTATATCGTAGAAGATAAATATATTTTTTCTTTTAGATAATTTTATGTTCTCTTTTTCAAATTCACAAATCGAGTGGCTTGTTGTGCAACAAAGATATAAAATGAATTTTCTGTTTTGATGATGTTACATCACACCAATTACCAATGAGAAAATTCTTTAGAGGTGTGGCCGCCCTCCTAATCCAGATCACTTTATTACTAACAGTGGCTGACACTGGCCAAGTCATTTGGAGCAGGCTGTACTACAAGCTGAATTGGCCACTGGTGTTGTCTTACAGGATTGATTAAAGGAAGCACACAATTTATTTTTCGAAAAGTTAGTCTGTAGCAGCTGGACCATCCTTGATTACGGCTTTGGACAAGTTGTGATTGGCGCAACAAGAGAACAAAGTTGTTATTTTTTCCTCCTTTTATCCCCCTTTGACCTTTTCTCAAAAGCCTAAGGTCACTCACGCTGCGACACGAACCTGGAAGAAAGCTCAAGGGCCCGGTCAATACGACTGACCAATCGACCAACTGGCCAGTCAGAAGCACAAACAACCAGCAAATAATTGATGACAACGAGCGAGCTGCTAGTGAACCAAACCGGTCTGCTAGTTGTATCGAACTGTTTATGTTCCAGCTTGTGTGGTTGATGGCACATGCTGGGTCTTCGATCGACATTCACAGCAGACGGCCACAAGGAAATTCACATTAAAAAAAATGGACTTTCGGTTCTGTTTTTGAAGCAACAAAACTGTAATTGGAGGAAATTGGCGAAAAACGAGTCGGGGAGCTTGGGTTTGGAAGAGACAACATTTGTTGACATGGGAGAAATCGAGGAAAAAAGAGAAGATGCAGTAAATAGTAAGCTTCAAAAGCTAGTAGCTGGCATAAGAAGAAGGCCTCTGTTAATATTTGGGAAGTATGAAATCAAAGCAAAGCTATAGCCTCAGGGGTAGAGGGGAGTGCACAACGTCGCAAAATTTGTGCATAGTAACTTGTCAACATTTAAACCTGAGTTGGTCGGTTTATTCGCATATCTGTTAGCCCATCAGCACTGAAGTCAGCCAATCGGCACCCAGAATCAATTTTGATCAGGAATCCTGTGCGACTTTGTCGTCCGAATTCGTGATTATCAATTAACTTTAAGAATACAGTGCATAGTTAACAAAATTGAAAATTGAGTCGGCCATTTTATTTGCTAGTAGATGTTTTTTGTTTGGTTCTTAAAATTTGCTACGTTGATTAATTTCTCTCAGGAAGCCAAGAATAGCCAATCCGAACCATACTGACGGATTTTACAGCACTCCCCCAAGTCCCCTAGCTGACTGTGTCATTACCCGTTGCACATATATTTCTGCTGTTCACAAAATTTGGGGTGTTGGCAAAGTGGAAGTCTGACCCCCCCAGTTTAATTGTCTTTAGATAGGCCCTGAATCAAAGTTTACTGAAGAGAAATGATGCTGTCTGTTTAGAAAATTAGCCAATGTAAAGTTTGTGCATTTAACTGATATAAAATTGTGAATTTCGATCCAGTAAGGAAAAGCAAGTTGGTTGTATTGAGTGCAAAAACGAGGACTGGGCAGTTTTACTGTTGTTACGTATCAGTTGTTGAGTAGTGGCCTACCTATCATTCTGGTAACAAGCATGTTCCTCTATGCTAATCATGTTTATATAATTTTTACCAACCTTCTCTGGTTGGTTATTATTATTATTATTGTACATAACTCTGACACGTGACAGCAAGTCATTCAATGATGGTTGTCCTTAAGCCATTTGCCACGTCTAACTCCTCTCACTAAGACACTCCACGGTTCTCAACAAGCGACTCCTGTTGGGGAATAGTTGACGTCCTTGTTAATACAGACAGGAAAAATCTTGTTGAAAACTGAGATTGGAGCTTCAAATCGCATCTCCAAATTCACCGTGAACGAAAAATATTTTTTTGCACGGTAATTTTTTTCTCTGTGAAACGCACTGTTTTTTTTTGTGAATTAGTTATCAGTCAATATCACGCTTTGAATATCGCTTATAAATATTCACAGAATCGGCCGGTCATGCTTCATATTTCAGTTAAATTGGTACTTAGTGCATGAAAAGGGGAGAAACTAAAGCGGTGTTGGTTAAGGATAGAAAATTGTTCGTCAATGACGCAGTAACTTTGAAGATTCGCCGTTACCATACCCTCTTTAATGGTGTCATGTCCATCGCAAACCCTTCTTTGAGGGTATAATACCATTCTTTAAGAGTAGCGTTAGTTTAAGAGCAATGCATTTGCAACCATAAGCAATTTAAGGAATTAAAAAAATACTTTGTTGATAAAAACAAATATCCCTTGTAACAAAACTAATGTCGATTTAAAAATGTAATTTGGTGATTTTTACGATTAATCACGAAACCCTAGATCGAAACCTAGGATGGTAAGTGACACGTGCATGGTGAAATGCTGAACCAAGTGCACCATTCACACCACAATATTACACTTGAACTTAAATTCGCCATTTTAGGTGAAAACACTCTGTTGGAACGTTTGACAAAATGCACCATTCACGCAAAGATAGTACTGGAAATTAAAGTCGCCATTTTGAGGGAAAAAATTTAGCCACTGCTACGCTTGGTTCGTAAAATGCTCCATTCACGCCACAATTTTACTGGAAATTAGTCCAAATTTTCGAGGAAAAGATTCGGTCACCATTAGTAGGTGAAACGTTTGATAAAATGCACCGTTCATGCAAGATCATACTGGAAATTGTAGCCGTCTTTTTTTAGGGAAAAGGTAAGCTGACTAGGACGGAGGTACGGATTCTTGCAGTTTCCTAAACAATTAAGGGGGATTAAAACTATACAATCGTGTGAAAAATTAAAGTTGCCATGTTGGAACAAAAGCATAAAACATTGTTCACATTTTACTCAAGATTACAAACGCCGATTGAAGCTTGGCTATTGTTCCCATTTTTCTTTGAGCACTTTGAGCCCTTCCAAAAAAAAAGTGCAAAGTGCTGAGATGGGTTTAAGAAAAAAAAATCCAAAACAGATAATGTATTATTTAATCCAAGGTTAGCAACGCTTCACTTCTAAGTCTTGAAGAATCCTACCAAGTGTACAGTTTCACTTCCACAAAAATTACTATTTCTACTTTGAATACACACAAATTATGTAAAGTAAGAATTCCTTTGCAGTATAGCTTACCGTCAAGAATATTTATATTTCTGCAAATTTCACCAGTGTGCAATTTATCAAAGTCCCCGATATGTTCAAAACGATGGGAAGATTCATCTTCAGAACCGAGAATCCTTCAACTTGAAAACAGATATTGGTCTGCTTCGCACAGTTCTCATTCCATGTTAAGGTCAAAAAGTTGAAATGATTTAAAGGCAATAAAATTCCACAGCCTGTCACACTGCAACACTAACCCTGAGGCGAAGAAGTTAAAATTTAAGCAATAAAAGATGCAGTGAGACAGAACTTATTGATTTTAGATAGCAATTGTTTACGACTGGGTTTCACGGGGCAACCGACTTGAAGCAGAACACAAAGCGTGGCATGGAAAGGCTTTCAACTACAGTGTAAACCTCAATCTTGTCTCGTGCCCTGATTACGACGAGATTACGACGACTAAAAGGTGCCTGTCTGCCTTTCATCTTTCACCGTTAAATTAGTATTTTTCCTTTTAATTGCAACGTAAACACGCTCTCAGAAATATTGCCATCTCGTGGCTGAAACCAAGGTGAGTAAAGCGTTGGAGGAGGAGAACC
The DNA here is from genome assembly GCA_023313725.1 of Lithobius niger. Taxonomy (NCBI): domain Eukaryota; kingdom Metazoa; phylum Arthropoda; class Chilopoda; order Lithobiomorpha; family Lithobiidae; genus Lithobius; species Lithobius niger. Next base: position 32,150 of record JAHWFP010080228.1, read on the forward strand.
CATCATTCAATATTCGTTTAAAACTTGCTGCATCATCCACGTAATTTGGCAGATGATTCGATTAAATCTGCCGTAGCCATGGAAACACAGCCATGCATCCGTTGTGCTCTTGTAGGAAGGGCGAAGCCCACCCCCCCGATGTTCGATGTTTGGACTGCAGAATGCCGCGAATCGCGAACGCGCAGCAATGATCACCTGACAAATTCGATTAGTCTCATCAAGCCCGAGATCCACCTTTTGCCTGGAGCTTATATTATAACGCCCACACCTTCTTCTCTTCATCTTCATCATTTGCAAACACAGAGGGTTTCTTTCTTTCTTTTTTTCTGCCCGTTTTTTTTTTATCCATTTTTCTTGTCTAATCTCTTGTGATTCGTCTAAATCTAATTACGAACAGATAAGGTAGACGAGGCGAAAAAGGCTGTTATATCTTTTTTTCCCCATTCACGTCGTTCGGGTATGATGATGATGGTGATGGTGGTTATGTGCAGTCAGCCGTCAAACGTTCGACCCGTTTGCGAAATCATAGTGCTAAATCCCAAATCCATCAAATTAATGGCAAACGAGTGAACTACAATTCGATTTTTGCACAGCGCTGGGTAGATTTTAAGGAATTCAATCTTTTCTTTTGTCATGATTGTGGGCGATTGGAACTTTATCAATATCCCATGCGAAATAGAATGATTTTCTTGATTTTATTAGATTAATCAAGCAACAGAAAATTCGACACCTGCATCTTTGCTGAGATTTTACTAAATTAATTCATAAAATAGCTAAGAGGACTGTAAAGTCAAACGTTTGATCTATACCTTCTATTAAAGCACCTTCAACCTTCCTAGCAAATTTGCCCAAGCAAAATTTTCCAGATATCCTCAAATTATTTAGCATTACCATACTATTATTATTATTATTATTAATATTGTATGTATATATATATATATATATATATATACTATACGGTATAGAGCAGTGACACGACGTAGTATTATTGTATATAAATGTATGCTGGACCCTTAATGGGTTAGCTGCAAGGGGCACTGCAAAGAGAAACAGAAGGGCGTCATACTGAAGCCGTTGCTGTGAAGAGTGATTTCTTAGACCTAAAACGCGTGATTTTTGTTGTTGGACAAAACAACGTTATTTTAAGCCTAAGAAATCCGCTCTTCCGTTGTTTTTCCCTCCATTTTTATGTAGTGCACCTTGTAGTTATGCCCCCCAAAACCCATACTGGTGCCAATATGGCGGTAAATGTCACTGCTCTATTAATAATAATATATATATTATATATATATCATACTTCACAAATAAAGAAACGAGTCATACCCCATGCATCCATCCTTGAGTTCACCTTAGAATTCAATGCAAACCACTGACATGATGTTCCACACAACAGAAATCCTTGGTGGTGGTCATGCAGCCTTTACAATGCAAGTTGTCCGGCAATGCAAATCACTGACACGATATTCCTTGTAGAAGAATTGGTGGTTATCCACCCAATGCAAGGCAAAGTCGACTGTCGCTTTGAGAGTTCCAAGTGAACTGCACACCAGATAACCATAGCTACAGAAATGAAACGACTACAGGACTCAAAAATTGGTGCAAAGGGCACAGTTCGATGTTTAGGATGCAATATAAACTGAGCGTATAATTAACTTCTGAAGCTCACCATTACTCGGTTGAGCAAGCGATGGTACGTATCATTAGTTAATTTCTTTATTCTCATTTCCATCGTCCACAGCAATTCCTGAATATGAAGCAATAGAACAGACCTTTTCAACCTTTTTTGGGTAGAGGTAACCTTCGACATTGTTTGCAGCCCCGACGTCACCCCTGTCCCAAAGTCGAAGAGCTTTTTTTTTCAGGCAAAGAAAATATTGCTTCCCTATGCATGTGCTACTGCGTATACCCAACAAAACACATCATTGTTTATTATTACAGTCTAGCAACCTATCCCTAGCTAATCTTGCACTAAGTAGATCTTTAACGGAGATCGCGCTACGTGGCCATCAGCCCCAAGAAACGAGCTTCGCGTTGCTGCATGCGGCCACCGTTGAAAGATGACAGCATGCGTTTTTGCAGGTTTTTATGTGATGATTCACTCTGCTTTGCGGCACCCTTTAATCAGTTTTGCGACACACAAGGGTTCCACGGCACATCGGTTATTGCAGCACTGCAATAGAACATCGAAACGAGCAGTGCTAGCTAATACTGAAGCAAGGGAATGAATCCAAAGTCGAGCTGGATGAGTGCATCTGGATAGCTCTGACAAGTGGCAACACGTGTGTAATTCGCACCAGAAACTATAAAAGAAATGACGTGTTTGTTTTTAATGTGTGAAACTGACAGTAAGACTTTTTTTTAATACTTGCAATTATTTTCTGCATTCTTTACAATACACTAACAAAACTTTCACTATGGTGTATTATGGCAGTAATAATATGGAATTTTAAGCACCAATGCTCCCTTGTCATGAAATTTCAGCCAAATCAGAACGAAAGTGTGAACGTTATCGTGTCCCAAAGTCGTACACAGACAATTGGACGATGACTCTTTCGTCCTTTCTGGGGTTTCTAAATTTCCTAGGAGGTGCAGATGTATGACAAGATCAATTTGGGGTTTGTTCTGTAAAGTGTGGCACTGTGGCAACTGCACTGTGACAGAGGTTAGCGCTAATGACCTAGCTATTGACATGCTATTAAACCTCAATCGCTCCCCCATAGACAAACACACTGAATTCAATTTGAGTTGAGTATTCGTCTGCTCTTGCTTCACTTTTCGCTTGCTCGGTAAATAAACTGAGGTCAAAAAAAGATAGGGCCACAAACAGTCTTTTACGTGTGGTGTGTAAATTCAAAGCTGGTACAATGTTTGCGTAACATTTAGTCAAAACATGTAACGTTTGGCTGCTAACGTATCAATTTTCACGAGGCACTGAACTTTGAAAGGTGTGGAACTGATGGTATAATTGAAACTGGACGGAAAGTCAATTGGCTCGAGATTGGTTAAATAAATACGGATGCAAACCTATTTACATTGCTTTTTGGACTTATATGTCAGACTGCCTGAGCAAGTAATTGAACCCACGACCTTATTCCCCGCTCAGGCAGTCTGACATATAAGAACAAAAGGCAACGTAAATAGGTTTGCATCCGTATTTATTAAACCAATTTCGAGCCCATTGGCTTTCCGTCCAGTTTCACTCATTATTTCACGTTTTATTGTGTGTTCCTTTCGACTTCACTGGTGTGTAGCGCGCAATCAAGCGTCCCGCCAGTGGCGATTGGAAAAAATGTATGTTTACATGTATATGTGTGCGTGTTAAATGCTGCCTATGGACGTTTCCCTTTGGCCCTGTCAGTATGGCTCAGCGGTAGGACCTTGGTCTTTGATTTCAAAGGTCGTGGGTTCGATTCCCGCTCAGGCAGTCTGATATATAAGTCCAAAAGGCCACGTAAACAGGTTTGCATCCGTATTTATTTAACCAATCTTGAGCCCCAACAGTACTTCATTATATTTAGGATTTCCTTTAACATCTACCTTTTGACGTTAATATACGGACAAGTAGACAGCAATGACGTTTCCCCATCGCTTGTCCAGGATGATGCTGCAAACCCTTTTCTTGAAATCTGTTTCACTCCTCACTCTGTCAAACATACTCTCGACAAAATGAAACCTAGTCAAGCTGTTGGTCCCGAGGGGTTTTCAGCCTATTTCTACAAACAAATCAGTAATGAAATCAGTTATCCCTTATCTGTCATCTTTACATCCTCCTTAAAGGAAGGTATACTTCCACCCGTCTGGAAAACTGCGGTTATCACACCAATTTTTAAGAAGGGTGATGCATCTGATCCAAAGAATTACCGTCCAATCGCTCTCACAGTTGTCCCATGCAAGATTATGGAAACACTTATCCGTGATTGTATTCATACTTTTATTGAACATGTTGACTTAATCAAATCTGATCAATTTGGCTTTATGCCAGGCAGGTCAACTACTATGCAACTATTACTTTGCCTCGACAGGTGGACCTCCGCCACGGAGATTGGTGTACCATCTGATATCGTATATTTCGATTTCAGCAAGGCATTTGAATCCGTGGTACACTCAAAATTATTATTCAAACTTAAAAACTCTGGCTTCGACGGTAAACTTTTGAGGTGGATTTCATGTTTCATTGGTGGCCGAACACAATGCGTACGAATCTCAAATTCCATTTCTTCTTTGAGGCCTGTCATCAGCGGTGTCCCTCAGGGTTCTGTCTTAGGACCACTTTTGTTTGTGATTTATTTAAACGATCTTACTTGTAACCAGGAAGGTTCTTCCTTGTCTAAATTTGCGGATGATCTTAAATTAGATTCTGCCATTATTGGGGGTGACTGCACTAATATCTCCTGCGAAATTGGTTCAGTTGCGGATTGGGCAAAAAAATGGCAACTGCCTATTTCAATTCCAAAATGTCAAACTTTACATGTCGGTAGAACAAACTCTAAAATGACTTATATGTTGGAAGAAAATGCACTACCTGATGTAAATTCTGTTAAAGATCTCGGGGTCTGGTTCTGCAGTGATATAAAGTTTAGTCATCATTGTTCCCAGATAACTGCAACAGCATTTAAACGTTTAGCTATTGTGAACCGCTGTTTTTCTGCTTGTAACCTTAGAACGAAAGTTTGGGCTTTCAAAGTTTTTGTGCGCCCAATCCTAGAATATGCGAGCCCGGTTTGGTCGCCGTACTTGCTACAGGACATTGATAAAATTGAGTCTGTGCAGCGGAGGTTCACAAAGTCACTACCAGGTCTGCGAAGTCTCACTTACATTGAGCGTTTACAGTCTGCAAAATTGGAATTACTTGAGCTTCGACGCCTTAAAACTGATCTTATTTTGACTTTTAAAATCATCCATGACAAACTCCCTCTTGCACTCCCTTTTTTTGAGCACAATAATATGTGCTCGACACGTGGTCATTCACTTAAACTCAAAATTCAGATTGCACACTTAAATTGTCGTGGAAATTTCTTTTCTCATCGTGTGGTTGAGGTCTGGAACTCTCTGCCCGAGTCAACTGTCTCCTCTGCCACCGTCCAAAAATTCCGTACCGAATTAAACAACCAAAATCTGTCGAGGTTCTTGAAACGAAAACCCTGTTGGTTCTAACGTTAGTTTTATATTACGTATGGGTTATTGCTTTCTGTTCATGTAACATTTGACAATTGGCAATCCAAAAATTGCCATGCCTTGCTGTCTTTTTATAAAGGTTTTTGTTTCGTGCCGCCGAGCATCCAGTGTTGCCCCACTCCCCACACAATTTAAAAAAATTCTTTTAGTATTCGTATGCTGTTCCCTTAGGCTCGCTGTTAGTGACATTTTGTCCTTGCGTGTCCTGTTGCTCCTGCAACGAATTTCGTATTTATTATTTATTTTATTTATTTATATAGGAAGGTTTCATAACTTTTTTTTAATTAAAAGTAACAGAAATGAACTTTTAATACAAATAAAACCACCGTCATCCCTGCAACAGGATTTACAACCTTTACAACAGATCACCTGCACTATATATTAAAATGAAGTATGAAATAGTTTAGTTTTGTGGTTTAACTTGGTAGAATTGCATGCTATTTTCCTTAAGATGGTGCCCGTGTTGATAATTTCTGAACGCAATTAAGTGAGACGTACAGACATCTATGTATATAATACACTTGGCTTATGCACAGAGCAAACGCAGGCAGGCTGTGCGGAGTGCGGGGAGACAGGGGGTACCCCAGGGACGCAGGGGGAATGCGGGAATGTGGGGAGGGGAACCTACTAGACAGGCGTATGTTACGCTGGGGGTACAGATAGTTTTCAATAATACTTGAATACTATGAACTCAAAGACAACAAGTTTGTCTTTCTCTCTGTAACGATCAACTTATGTTACTAAGAGCATGGGTAGATAGGTTTCTATCTACCCATGCTATCTACCCATGCTAAGAGTAATATGCGATACGCCAGTTGCTTTGGCTAGACAACACTAAGCTAATTTAAACAACACACTAAAAAAAAGCAAGTTACCAGTAAAAAATACTGCTAAACTGTTTCCAGTTCTTTGTATCCTAAAATTACGGTCTACGTCGTTCAATGAGTCACCTAAAAGGAAACGATTCTTGCTAAATCCTGCTCTGCCCTCCGGGAGTTCTTACCTCAGATTACAAAGAAATGTGATGTACAAATTAAAAAAAAAAATGTCTGGCCGTCAAATCAGACTGGTGATTGAGGAGTAAAATAACCGAAATATTTAACAGTGTAGCCAAATCAAAATCCGTCGAAGTTTTGATGATAACACTACACTTTTAGTTCAGTTACTCAATCCATGTAATGCAACACAACACAGCACAATATAACACAACACTACATAAAGCAAAGCAACACAACCCAATGCAAGCAACACAACACAATGCAACACAACACGCTGCAATACTGTGGAATAAATGAAGCCTGTCACAGAGACAATGTTCGTTTGGATAGATAAGATTTAAGCCCTAACGAGACTGGCTGTTTGTGGCTGCATGGTGTCGCAGGATGGTTTACCACAAATGTCAAAATCTGTCAATAAACGCCACACTCACTACTTGAGTGCACCAATTTTGACCTCGTAGGCACGTAGTTTTTTTTTTTAATTAATTTCTTTGAGCCTTAAAGTCAGCCGAAGCAATTTAATGCTTGTATGGCTGAATCAGCTTAATTTTGAACATTACCAGACTTTTAGGAGAGAAGAAATATCTGGTAAAGAGAGGAGCCAACCCGGGGATTCGAACCGGGAAACCTCCGATCATCGTAGGGGCCGAAGGATGGTTCAGAATTGGCCAGAATAGTTCCCATAGCCGCTGACGGAGCATGGGGTAGCCTCTCATGCTACCCTGGCCGGCAGTCCTGGTGGGGACTTTGCCAAGGTCCCGTTTCCAGGGGTTCGACCAGATCCGCAAACCTCCAGCAACCAGGCTGAGCTCTCTCACCGGTCAGCCACGATGACGCATCGCTTCGCACTAAATTCTCTTCTGTCTACTTAGGACTTTATGCTACTGCCGATTTGCGCCCAGCCAAACCTCTTATTCAAACTTTCACAGCGCTATCAAAACAAATATGTACTCAGTATTTCGGTCATACGTGGAAACCACCGGCGATGGACTACGTATTGCTCTTTCTTCCAGCCGTCAGCATGCGTTGTATTGTAACCCAAACACGTTCTGTACGTATATCTGTCTTCAAACCATCACGGAAGACACGGCAAGGCAAAGCCGGCAGCGCAAATCTATTCACCCACCATTTGCAACAACGGCCATTTCTGTCCCATCGGAACTCATAAAACTAGAATAAATCGTCCATTTAAACGACGGTCAAGTACCATCCTGCAATCCTAAAGTCGTGACCTAGTGCAATTCAAAAAAGCGAGCCAAGGAACGATCGAAGACGTGCTTGTAGCAGCTGGCTTTTTTCCCCAGAGTACTGCAGAACAAATACGCTATTCATCTTGCTTGGTGGCCGACATAAAGAAGATGGATGAGAATTCGGGAAAACTTTTGTCTCCCTTGACATATTATAAGAGGCATGCCTCTTGCCACAGCAGCTGCCCTAACTTCCCCGTGAAACTTGGAAACGGGACTGACAAATGGTTGCAAGTTGTAGGGGGTGGACGAAGGTATGGTTCAAGCCAAGGCGAGTTATAAGCACAACTGGTTTGTAACAATTTTTCCCATAGGTTTTACACTATTTACCACTAACAATATGTAGAATACATATGATGAGGTAACTGGACGATCAGATTACAACAACCAATCCTAATGTGATCCTTGATTACATTAAGTATTCTTTGACCAAAGATTGATACCACACGGTCAATTACTGGGAACACCCATATGAACTTGAAACTTTCTGTATATTGCTAAGGCTCATTATTTCTTCAGATTTTCACTGCTACAGCTGAATTTACCCCTTCCTACCACCAACAAAAATGCATTTTGTAATATTTCAAGATGGGCTGCGTTTTAGACCAATGCCAATGGGTGAATAAAGAAACCAAACACAGACTTCCATGGGTTAACAAATTACAAAATGAAACTTTACACGAATGATTGTTAATAGTCCTTCAGCTTTTTTTATGTAGTACAATACCTTTAACCCCTGATCTCATGGAAGATTCAGGCTGCTACGTACTAGGTTTGGGTTAAGCAATGATCCCACAGCTTTAACTTTGTAATAGTTCTTCAGCTTTCTTTAGAGGGTTAGGGATTGAGGCTTTCGGCTATTTAGTACAATACCCTCACCCTGATCTCGCGAAAGGGTTCAGGCTGCTGCTTGCTAGTTTGGTCTGAGCAAGGCTCCTCCAATCTTCCACAAAAAAAAAAATGTCATTCTTCATCGGATCAAAAGCTTAGAAATTCCAGAGAGAGTCATGCTGTGGCTAGAACAAAGCGTGGTGGCAGGTAAAATCAATTTTGGACGAATGAGTGATGTCATCTTACAACGGCCTCCACGGCTCACTGCAGCCAACCACAGATTTACAGAGATATTGCTTACATATCCCGCTGCTGCTTCGTGGATGTGTTTCCAATATAATGAGCGTTGGATGCCTAGATAGTTTAGGAGAGCAGGGAACATTCCTCAATTCAGGGAAGTGAAACATTCCTCAATTCAGGGAACTGAAACATTCCTCAATTCTTCTGCAGTAATAAAAACTGGCAGTGCAATGCATTTCAAGTTGGAATGAGTCCGTGGGGCAAAAACCTTTACTTGCAAACCCATCTCGAGCGTCACCCTCCATTACTGATTTTGTTCGAATGTCCAGTCCAGAGCGTCGTAAAATCATAAAATAAAATAAAGTCAATTACATCAAATCAAGAGACAAGAAAATAAGAGCACGAAATTCTTGAGAAAGAAATCGAGTAAGAACTCTGAAGAATAGTTTCCTTAACGTTTGACAGACGAGTATTCATATTCACATACACAATCCAACATATTCATCATTTTTAACTCATTTGTCAAAAGTATAATAATACGTTTATCCCAATACACATAACTCTCTACACTAAACTCATTACTAAATTATACCTTCTGTTGGTAAGGCTTTAAAAAGTATACCTAATACAAAAAATGTAGGAGTGTCTATGATTTTGTTGGTTTGGGCCTTGCAGGGGCTAGGACAAATGCGTGGGAGGGTTTTGAAATTCGCAACCAAAGAATTAAAATTTAGTTTCGTTTCCATGTTGCAACCAAAGATTTCAAGCAACAATGGCTTGGACGATTAACCCTGGTCTTCAGATTTATTGTAAAAGCCTGGGCGCCCTAAAAGCTGAACTGTCATGAAAGACAAAATAATCGGTCATTTACGTAGCCGTGGATTGCGTAAGAATAAAGGGATGCACGGTAGTTGGTTACGCAACAACACAACCATCCACGCACAAACGGCGTTTGTGTGAATAGCCAAAAAACAAAATACTTTGTGGTCTGTTGTTTTAGTAACAATGAACTTCAGGGATTTCTTCATGACAAAATGTGAACGAAGTAAGCAAACGAAAAAATTTTCAGTTTGGCTGATGTAAAGGCTAATTATTTACAGACCTAAAATTCATCAAGAAAAAGGTAAATGAAGGTAAGATGGTGTGACTTTTGTACATTCACAGTCCTGAGTTGGATGTGTCTATTAACTGTAAGTAATTATCATGTCGAGGATAAATCCCACCGTGGCCAAAATTTTTTAAAATTGTGGAAATGTAAGGGAAAGGTGCAGGGATAAACAAAACAAGTGAAGTGGGATGTACTGATTGAATGAGCAGCTTCATTGCATAGATTAACATTAAACCTGGGAGGAGCAACTGAAAGGGGATGTGCTGACTGAGTGAGCCTAGCGAACTAAAAACAGCGTTTGTTAATCAGGGTGCACAAAAATGGGATTGAAGAACTTAAGCATGTGAAGCATGGACATACTATAAAGCACACCGTGTCAATTTCGCTGATGTAACGACTACTTGGGCTACTAGACAAAAATTCCTCCGTGAAAAAAAATGACGGTGTGACCTTTTGTACGTTCACAGTCCTATGAAAATTATGATATCCACCCAAAACCAAAACTTGTATAAGTGAAACTGCCAAGTTTCCAAAAGGGGTCGGCTTTTGAAGGTGCGGGGGGGAGGGGGAGGGGGTTGAGGCTTAAACCTTGTTCGCAGTCTCTCCTCTCCTAACCTGGGTGACCCACTCAATTAACTTGAAAACGAAAATGTTCGTTCGCATTACCGATACTTCCTCCTTCGTATACCCATTTATTTCAACCCTTTTTCCCTCTACGCCGTCCTCTGCCACCCCATACACACACGTACGGTCCCACTCAAGTCTATTCTAGAATTTTGTATAGCGATAGTTGAAGCTGTTCGTTTGCACTTGCTTTTTACTCCTCATCCTTAGCCACCTAGGAAAGGATCTCTCACAACATTTAAGTGAGCTCCCCTAACTTAGACAAGGCAGACGTCGTTCGCATTACAGCTCTCCTCCCCCAATTAGGCGGACCAGACGAAGTTAGGAGAGGAGAGATGGTAATGCAAACAAGTCTTTCATGGCGCTTCGACAGCTAGGTCATTAGTGCCAACCTCAGTCACAGTGCGGTGATTAACTTCCAAGGTGAATCCTATTAGCCAACTTATCGCACCGACTAGTACTTTAGGCGTTAAATAAAAACTTGAAGACTGCTACTGCGAGTATCAATGTTCTAGTTTTCATTTAACTTTCGAACTGCAAGTCGGTGCGATTAACTTGGCTAATAGGATTGGTTAACTTTGGCGGCCTTCACCTGATTCAATGATATCACTACCTTCAAAAGCCGACCCTTTTTGGAACACGGCAGCTTCTCTCATACCAGTTTTGGTTTTGGGTGGGAAGAGTTAACAGTCTGACAGAATGTGCATCATTAGTACATTTCATATCTTCGTAAATTCTCACATAACTTAACAGAAACAAAACAATGTCTTCCCCATGATTTGGGTTGAATGCTTCAAATAACCGTTCATTTCAAGATCGCCACTACTAGAATGAGTTCCGTTGGCTATTCGTCGAATTTACATCATTACAAACGTATGATGTGCGTGTACCTCTATTCCTCTTGAACCAAGGCACCTACCAAGATGCGAGGAGGACCAAGTGAGAAATAATTAAGTAGCGCTTCGCTTTAGGCCTCTTTTTCTCACTGTAAGTTGATTTTATGACCCTAATAAAACTTTTTTTTGACCCTCATGACGTTTGTTCATGACGTCATAGTTTGTTCATGCAAAGTTTATTATGCCTGAGCCAACTTTGACCTTCCAAAGTAAACTTTGCCTGATAAAACTATGACGTCATGTTTTGCATCAGTACGAAGTAAGAAAAACTCAACAAATAATAATAAATGGATCTCAAAATCAAACGGAAATCAAAATTAACTTTGTTTTCTGGCCAGCCATTGTTGACACGCGTTATGAACTTTGAGATTGTAGTTCAAAGTACGAATGTAGAAATAAACTTGCTTGCAAAAAAAAAACTTATAAAGGACGACATATTTTGCACCATAATACACACATCAAATTTAAAATCGGTTTTGCTTCAAGTGACTCATGCAAGAAAAAAGGCAGACCTGTAGGGTTTAAAAGGTAGCCAAACATAGGGTTTTTGCACGGAAGTGTGCGTATTGAGCGAGCAGAGTGATCAATTTCCGCGTAAAGTAAACCTTTTAATGAGTTTCTCACTTCTATCGCAATCTTTCATTTACTCTCACCTTCTTATGGGCTTACTTCTGGAGGAGTAAACGAACAAACGTGCAAACAAACAAACAAATCGTATGTTTTGAATGATGTAGTTGAAATGCAGGCGTGCTGATGAATGTGATGGACGAACTGTGAGCAATAACTGTAATTAGTTTGCGTCGAATAATCAGTCCATCGATTTTGTGATGCTCTTGAAATCAAGAAATTATCATGAATCGACGCCAATGGAGTGAGCGAAGCGAATTAACGATATGTCTAGTTTACATTAACTTTCGTACCAGATTTCATTTCAGTTGTACGCAATTCAAGATGTGGGCCGTAGCCAGGAAAAAAAATGACTCCTTTGATGAAGAGTTTCAACTTAAAAACTAAACATTCCCCATGACGAACTGTATGGGATTTATCACCCGATGGGCGATATCCCGAACATGGACAATTCGCGAGAACTACGTCAAGATGACGTAAATGGAAAGTATGCATTCGCAAATGAATTGGAATGTCTGTTGTTTATACAAAGTTTGTGTCGTCACGTTTGCATAATTTTGTTTTGATGCAGTCATGTTTGCGGCTGATCCCATTTGAGCCAGAGGCGGGGGCCAATGAGCAGGGATGTGTTTCTAAAGGGAGAGATGTTCTTTAAAAAATAGGTTTAGGAGATCGCGGTTTTTTTTTTAAGTCATTAGACTGATGTCTATTATCTTGTTGCACATTACGGAAATTACATCATGAAAAATTACGCCGTTCACCCTACGTTAACCTAAAAGGTTTTTAAAATTATTTTTTTTTATTTCTCTCATTTTACGTAATGTGTCGTCTTTCTTTAATTTGCATAATGTGCTTTCTGAGCGGGGGTCTTCGCGTTTAAGTCATTCTCTGATGGAAAACGAATGTTTGAGCGACAGCGTAGAAGATTTAAGCTTAATAACGCCCAAGAAAAGGTTTAGTCACTGGGGACTGTGCAAATCTTTAGTCACTGGGATTCTTTTTGGATTCTTGCACAGTCGACTTGGGTCGAAATTGCTAGACAACTGTTGTTTCCACCTTGGTAACAAGTTCTTTGCACCTCACACCACTGCAATTTACACCCGATCTATTGTGCTACTGGTTGTGTTGTCCTGGTCGTCTTCTCGGCCTTGCACGTCTGCGTCAGTCAACATTCTGGCTTGTTCGATGGATGTCCCGGTCTTTTACGTTTTCTTCAACCGACGTTCCGGTTTTCGACGTTTTTAACCAACCGACGTCCCAGTTTTTTGACGTTTTCTTCAACCGACGTACCGGTTTTTGACGTTAGCTTCGACCCACGTCCCGGTTTTTGACGTTTTCGATGATCACTTTTATTTTCTTCTCCATGCCGCATCATGTGCTTTAGGCACGTTTGTTCATCCGAACAAACCGAAAAAGTCCTCGCTCAATACTAGAATACTATACTAGAATATCTGGGGAGATTGATAACGTGGCCGATTGGTCATTATTGTGGCAGTTGCCAATCTCACTGTCAAAGTGCCAATCTTTCCACATCGGTAACGAAATTTTATCTTTCGCCTACTCGACTGAAAGCCACGTTCTCCCGGATGTGCATGTGATTCGTGATCTTGGCATTTGGTTTACGTCAAATTTGAAATCGACCCTCCATTGCAGGAAGATTACTGCTGCCGCATTTAAGCGTTTGGCTATCGTAAATCGCTGCTTTACTTCTGGAAATTTGACTACAAAAGTCTGGGCGTTTAGAGTCTTTGTACTCCCGGTTCTTGAATATGCAACCTCAGTGTGGTCGCCATACCTCTTAAAGGATGTTGATCTTGTGGAGTCGGTGCAGCGGCGTTTTTCTAAGTATCTACATGGCCTCCGTGATTTGCCCTACAATACGCGAATCAAACGCTTGGGGTTGGAATCATTGGCGCTGCGTCGTTTGAAATTTGACTTAATTCTAACTTATAGGATTGTCCACGGAACGTTAAATGTTGACTTGCCTTTTTTCGACTTGAGCAGAATTAAATCTACTCGGGGACATTCTCTAAACTCTCTATTGAAGGAGCAAACTTAGATTGCCGAAAAATTTTTTTCTCGGTTAGGGTTGCTCCAGCTTGGAACTCCCTGCCTGAGACCGCAGTTACAGCATGTTCTCTTGCAGCCTTTAAGAAGATCCTCAACGCATGCCCTCTTGGGAGATTCCTAAAGAGACCGGAATTCGTCGAATGAATCGTGCCTAGGTTGACCCTGTTCTTGGCGGGCTTGGCTTCGATATTTTATTTTCATCTTTTTGTCCTTTTTATATTGTTTTTTATGAATTTCTGACAGTTAGAATAGGGTTGGTGTTAGTGGGTTTTGCCCCTTCCAAATTCCTCACCACATTTGTGGTTGAAACTTTTATTATTAATATTATTATTATTATTAGAAGACACTTGTAAGGAAATGACTCCCTGGAATCGTCTCGCCCCCGGGGAGAGGGACGTTGTGTACCGGCCTCAACTTTTAGAAAAAAAAATTTGCGTGTTTTTGGCGTAATCACTACCGAAGTGGTTTTTCGCACGTCTAGGCTCTATTCCACCGCTGCACCAAATAATCCCGTCGTTGTCACGTTAACAAAACGATGTCGCCGACACAGACGCGGTTTTACTTTACCAGAGTCCCCTCTCGCAGTTCTGCTCCACGCCGCCGCCAGCCACCTACAGGAAACCAAACGTAGACTTCTTGTAGTTAAACCACAGCTTAATGGCTAAGCCACGAAATAAGTCTTACAAATCTGTGCAGCATTTAGCGACACTTCCATATCTACAATAGACCAGGATGAGCCCTCTTACTCAAGAACGACTACACAAGTGGGATGATCACACAGATCACAATATTTGTTCACAAATATCACGAGGTTGGATCACACAAATCACAGCATCAGGCCATTAGTATTTCGCAACTACACAAACTGCACTTCGCCATACTCAGTTAATCACTAGTCTAGCACAGGCTTGAGACTACGCAGTTTCTTCTGAAACCCGCTAATTGCTAGATCACACTTTCGCTCGAAATTTCAACTTTCGGATGGTTCACGTTCATTGAATTAGGCAAATCAGCGGCAAGGAGGCAAAACACATCAGAGGTGAACCTACCGCAACTGCCGCCAGGTCCCCACGTAGGCTTGGAAGAGGTAGGATATGATCTGTAGCTAATTTTCTAATCTACGATAAAATTCAGCAGAGGGTTTCAGGAAATCTGAATCTCATACATAAAAATAAGTCACACATCACTAACACTACAACAATTAGAATCATTATCTATCGTACATTATCTACATAATGAGACCGTATAAATCAAGACTATTACTCCTAAGCACTACTTGTAAGAATTAAGTAAGAACCAACAGCAGCGTGCGTTTCATAGGAGGGAAGATTTGGGAGAAGCTCTTCAGGATAGCATGCTTCTCGAAGGGGCAGCTTCGAGACCGCCTTGAGGCTCATTTATGTGCGGCTGGATGAACACGAACGTGGAACATAACAGAAGTGATCATTAGAAAGGGGGGAGGGATTTAAGACTCATGATGGCTGATATTGCTCGCCATGGCAACAACACCTTTACCATCGCGATTAAATTCTAGCTGCGAAATGCAAAGGCGAATAGTTGCGTAAACGCGCTCTTAGGGCGCGTTTATGCCACGACTCCTCCTTTGCATTCTCGCGGCTAGACGCTAGAAATTATCTGAAATTCCAACACGGCGGCGGCTTTAGCACTGCCTGATCCCAATGAAACGAGTCAATAATTGAGTTTAGAAGCGATTGGGAAAATAATTTTTTCGTCAGGAGGAATTCTTTATCTTACTGTCACGAATTATAAGACTGCAAGCATTTGCTCAAACGATGTCGGATTTAGCTAATCCAGGAAGCGTTGTTACCATGGCAATGATACCTTTGCCATCACGATTAAATTCCAGCTGCAAGAATGCAAAAGCGAGTCGTTGCGCAAACGCGCCCTTAAAGCTTCGTCTGGGAGTGTGTGTCAAAACCTTCAGTTCCAGAGAATCGAAACACGAATTACATTATTAATTATGGCGTCAGAATTGCAACAAAATTCACGAGACCGAATTTAAACCGACAGGTGGCGAGGAGACTGAACAAACCTTTGGATGTCATTCGTTAATGCCTTTCTCAACCATCTCCAATATTAACGACGCCATTTAGGTGGCGCTGGAACACGGAGGGTATGAGGGCTTCAGAGACAGAGGTGGCGCCACCAGACAGCGCTTGGGGCTCAACGACGCTCCTAGTTCGGTCTCGAGAGCCAACACACTTTAGGAAAAGACAATTACAGTAAAGCCCTGGCTCTTCAGTGGTCTACTCGTAGACTCACTTCCATCCACTGTTTATCCAGCGATCCAAGACTCGGAGCCAATTTGAAGGTGAACTTTAAAGGTGTAAAGGCAGCAAGCGACGAAGGAACAAAATCCATTAATTCTTCAGATTTGGCTTCTGTGATAAAACTTTAAGCCGTAAAGACTTCAACGTTCTTTGCGTGGGTTCAGTTCAGAATTTTCGCTTAACACCTTTAGGTGATATTCTACCCCAACAGATGCTGATCGGTCTGTATTTCAGGTGGCGACCTCTAATTTAAGAAAAAAGGACTGGGTTTTGTAGAAGAAAAAGTTACTGGATTTTAAAGCGAAAGGTAAATATTTACACAACATGTCAGGAGACAATTCCTCCACCCACGGCTAGCTGCACCCTAAGGGCGCGTTTAAGGAAACGAGACTTTCTCGCTCGCGAAACGCTATTTGCTAGTCAACCGTTATTTATTTACAGTTAGTTTCCAGTTTCTATTAAATGAATGCGGAAATACATAACAAATTAAAAGCATTGTAAATAACAATACGGATAAAGAACCAAGTGAAAACAGTAATTTTAAATATTGCTACAACATTATCGTCATTTCGCGCTATTTCCAAAATTAGCTGTTCTCGCACAAAGAACAGCTTGTGGCAGTGATCAAACGACGGTAGAATAAATATCTGCTCGCAGCGAGAATTTAAAATTCAACATAGCGTGCATTTCGGAG
>JAHWFP010080229.1:0-12640 GCA_023313725.1 Lithobius niger
ATTGCGACAACACTGAACAGTTATGTCCGGGGAATGTTGCACGTGTATTGTTCGATACCTGACATTGTTGTCGATCGTAGTTGAATGATGTGCGTAAGGCGTCTATTGTTGACGACCAGTACGTTGTTGTATGTTTTTGAATCATGGCTACAGAAGTGAAACGTGGGTAGCAATCCTTGCTAAGCCCGGGCCTCTAAAATAAATATGTTCGAACAGCAAAATATGCATCATTCTTTCAGCCGATCCACGATCTTCTTCTTCAACTTATGTATTTTTATTTTACCCTTTTCCTTTTAGGGCAAAAAAGCCCAAACACACTAGCTTAGTGTATTTTAAGAGGAGCTTCCTCTGTGAAGGTACTTAATCTCGACTTCTTGTACAGACAACAATTTGAAGTGTGATATTTTTTATTGTGTTTGTCGGCCGCAATCCATATGAAAAAATTCCACATCGATCAATTTTAACTTCAAAATTTTAAACGTTAAACGTTCCCAGTTACTTAATGCGTTATAGCATCCAACTAAGCTAGTTTATTTAACCACATTTTATACTTCATAATAATCTTTTACCCCCAGAAACGCTACCATATGTCCAACGTAATTCGATCTGGCATTCTACCGGACACGAATTTAGTGTATATATGTTTGTTTTAGTTCTCCACTCAGCCCGACTGGACCCATTCAAACACTACTGATAGCTTGATCTACTATTAAAAACTAAAAGATGTTTATAAAAGATCTGTTCAAACTCAATCCGAAAATCAAACTGTGCTAAAACTTCGAATCCCCCTTTTTGCCCCCCTCCCCAGCCAAAACTAGTTGTGGTGTATAACACTGCAGTTTCCAGTTACAGCTTATAAAATTTAATAGTAATGCTTTCTGCATTACCCAAAGCCAAGTATTAAGCTTTAACAAGAGCCTATTCACATTGCAAACATGTAAATATGCATTCCATAGTCAATAATACAAAGTAAAGGCCTATTTCCCAAAGTTCAATTGAGTAAAACTCAAAACAGGCCCATCTTTACATGTCCTTACTCCTTCTAACGGCTCTGCACCCAGTCCCTTTGTTCAACCGACTTCTCCTCCCACTTTCCATTGTTCTCCTGGCCCTCCACCAATCAGACCCCCGCAGCTATCCTCGACGTCCGCGCTTTCCCCCCTTCTCCAGCAGAAAACCACCCCCAGCTCAAAGTATCCACAGCACAGCTCACAGATATCAAGCTAGAGAAGGGTCACGCCAGTCGGGAGTGGAGACGCCATGTCCGGAGAATGCCATGCCGGGCACAATGGTAGTGGTTCGTATGTTATAGTTTAGCTTTTGAAAGTTCAGTTTAGGACGTCCCATATTCTAAATTTTAGTTTAAAACTTAACTTAACTCTCTAGCTTGTAGAAAATTATGGTGGTGACGCCTGTAGCGGCATCTTAGGTTCTCTGCCCCCATAACGTAAGAGTGGTTCTCTTCCTAAAAACCAACTTTTCCAGTTTATTTTAAATGGATTTTTAACTTAAACTAATTGACGGTTTGATCTTTGTGGAAGTCAAATTGAAACACACTGATGCCTAAGTGTAAAGTTGCCGGGCTTTTTATTACTTAGAACAGTTTCTGAGGGAACTAAGGGAGGTTGATCTTTTTGTACTTGGAAAACTTAGAAACATAACTGTGGACGGTTGATCGTGTATGAAACATACTGTCAGATAGACTTTAATCAGTTGCGGCTGTCAAGTCTGTTGCGAGGTAGTGCTCCCTCCCGCGCTGCCACCTCGCTGGGGCTGTTGTCCCTGATAAGCGAGCTCTGTCTGAGAGTTGGTCGTGAGGCAGCAAGGCGTGAGGATGCGTCGCTCGCGCTGTCTCCCGTCCGCCAGCTAAGTGATGTAACAGTTATGAGTTTTGTCAGAATAAACCCAGTTGGTTTAAGAAGTAAGGCTCGACTGAGTAATTCCGTGGCCAGAAACCCCAGTCGGGGGGTTAATCCCGACATGTGGCGCCTCGAAAGGGACTCGAATCTGGTAAAGTCGTCGTTTTTTTTTTCTCCGGCCGATATGCGTCGTAGCTCGTAGATGTCTTTTTCGCCAGTGCTGCTACGGTTCCCGGTTGTCAAGCAAGGCTCAATAACATCGTGAGTATTGTTGCTGAAATGTGAAAACTGTGTTTGCTAAAGGAACTGTGCACGTTTCCAAAGAATTGGCGTGGACTAATTCGTTGGTCAAGTTAGAACGTAGGGACGTGATATCCACACACCTTTGGCGTTAATTTCAGCGAATGTTCGTTGCCTTAGTAAATTAACTGTGTGCTTGAAAATGTTTAGCTGTGACTTGCTAATCGTTTTCGTCCTAACCTTATTCCGTCAATCCACTTTGCAGACTTCAAAGTGACGTTAATGCACATGAAAGGAAATTGAGTCACTGTCAGGACTGTCCTAAACTTCTCGAAGTCAAATTACCTCCGTTTCATCATGGCTCGCCAACCTGACCTTACTGCGAAAAGAAAATTGTCTTTGGTAATGCCACCAAATTACCAAAGGATGATACTTGCAAGCCGTGCTGCAGTTTCTCACTTCCAAGACTTGAAAGACAAAGATGTCCGGAAAGGAATACTGGACCAGATAGAGAAATTCTAGGCCGTCGTTCGACAAAATTTCCGGTTGAAGGGGAGGTACAGCTACAAAGCTGAGACCAGAGGGGTTCTACGCAAAAGAACTTGTTAAAACCAAACCCCACCATATTTACCTAGCGCAAGCTTGCATTATCCTCCTTAGAGCGCACTCCCAGGAAGGGAGGGGCGCCAATTTACGCTACAAACTTGCTAACTGCTCCGATATGAAAGCATTCGATCAGCAAACCTCACCGCAAACTAAGCAGGTGAAAACCAGGCTCATTGAGAAGCCAAAAGGGCAGCGTGGAAGGGCTGCCCGACAAGAGGAACCCCAGCAAATTCAGCTGGGGAATGTGCAAAAACGAAAGACCGAAGTCGTTCAAGCAATGTGACTAACAGTCAGTCCAGGCTCATTGAGAAGCCAAAAGTGCCGCGTGGGAGGGCTGCCCAGCAAGAGGAACACCAGCGAATCCAGCTGGGGAATGTTCCAAGACCGAATTCGTTAAAGCAATGCGACCAACAGTCCATCCAGGCTCATTGAGAAGCCAAAAGTGCAGTGTGGGAAGGCTGCCCAACAATAGGAACCCCAGCGTTTCCAGCTGGGGGAAATGCGAAAACGAAAGACTGAAGTCGTTAAAGCAATGTCAATCCATCACAACGAAAATCAATACTTGCAGACTAGAGAGAAGTATGAGCGGGTTAAATTAAAATTAACCTGCGTGGAATTTTAATAAAAAACCCCAAGTTTCAAAAATATTCCAAGAGAACGAAAAGAAGTATTATCTTGGAAATCCAAAGAATATGCCCTCAAAGGGGGGTGTGTATTCAATAAGTCGTGTATAAGGAATTTAAATGATTGCAAACTCAGCACGACTTGAAATCTTTCAAAATAGGTTTAAGAACCTAAAATTAGCCTAAACTAAGCCTAAATCAACTTAAACTAAACTTAACCTAACTTATACTAACCAAACTTAAACCAAATTTGAAAGTACGAGCCACACCCTAACCTCTAAAAGGCCGAAAGGACCATGAAAGAACTGACAGCGGGCAGAGGGGCAAGAAATGCCTTACAAGCCTAACACAAACCATCAAAACCCAACATTCCTACTTGAAAGATGATCAAACGCCCTGGACTGAAACTGAATGCTTATTCCAACCATACCAATCAATGTGAATGGGCTTCAATGTCTTAAGGGCGAGGGGAGCGATAGAGGCATTGATGTTGGTCCAGTTGTCCCCGAACAACACGACGTTGAAAGGAACTTTCAGAGGATGTCAACAAGTAGAGGTAACCCGATGTCGGCGAGTCCACCGAAACTGGCAACGACTTTGGAAAAAGAACACAAAGTTGGGGAGAAGGGTTAGTCCATGGAGATCCTCCACAGGTCACAACGATTCTTGAATACGCTGGGACATACGTCGACCGACACCTAAAATAAGTTCCCAGACCCTCGTTTAAAGAACAACTACCTCACATGTCCTCACGGTCACGTCACACGACATAAACTTTCAGCAGACGATCTTGATGCGTGGCCTGACCAATTCAAGTCTATGCGGGTGACCCTATGCCCGCACCGTGGGAAATTTAGTACTGCGAGCTTGGTCACGCTCAGACACAAGGTGGCTGACGCGTCAACAACAATCGCAGACCCAACTCGCCTGACTCACCTAGGCGTTGGCGAATGCCCAGCCGCAATTACAAGGCAGAGGCAAATGACTACTGCACCTTCCAGGACGATGCCACTTTCATTCCTACACATTCCAGACAAATTGGGACGATTGCCAGCTTCCTTATACGCACCGCGACCAAAATTTCTCCGTCACCAAACGATTTCCCAAAGATTCAGACCAGAATAAGGTTACAGTGAAATCCTGCGATCCGGGTGACCATTCGGATCGAAAGGAGAGGACTACCAGACCTCAGAACCCAATCTGACGAAAATGAAATGATGTCCCAAGCCGACCAAAAAAGGTGTGGACTTAATAAAAACGTGACCAGACAGTCGCGGACCTGCAACAGACACACGAAACAACTTCAAAACCAATAATAAACCAGTTCCAACAAAACAGTTGCCACCAAAACGACTTCCAGAACACCAAATCACCCTAAACCAAACCCAAACAATCTATTACCTTTAAAGAAATCGAAAGCATCAATGGGAGACACGGGACGAAAACCAAACTTGCTTCCGTAAACCGAACAATGCGAAGGTAGGGATTGCAGAAGCATTGCCGCAATTTGGGGGAGGGGGGGGGGGGCGGCAAGGCACCTGGCCCCACATTTTTACATAAAATAACGTACTAACAAATAGGGCAGAACCATGAACCCAAATTGTTTAGTTCTGGGGCACAACTATGTATCCTTGCACCCTTCTTTCTTTATTATATATTTTATTATTATTATGATTTTTTTTTTTTTTTTAAAGGCTGATTGTGGAACTGTGCAGAAATGACGCCAACAGGCTACAAGAGGGAAATTCGTCCTTAGCATTCCTGGGGAGAACCATAATCCTCCCCATAGGGCCATTCCCTAAAAGTTAGGGAGGCAGTGTTTGCCTAAAGCTTCACAATGACAAAAGAATAAACGGGGGGGGGGGGGTCTTTGACAACCCCACCGGAATAATCCACTGCTGGCAGATCCAACAAGGAATTTTTTTACCTTCCTGAAAAGAAAATGTTACCCCAAAAATTCTTGCTTTCATCTCTTTAATGTAAGTAAACATTTACTTTCCTTCCAAAACTTCCTTTTAAAATCGTCGCCAAGGCTGGACGAAAAGCGGCAGCCGACATCGACCTTGTCGACACTGTTGATACAGCCTCCTTAATTAATTATTGATTGTTAGTTAGCAAGAAAATCGTACAGTGAATCCCAGCATGATGTCGTGCATAAGGCCGACATCGGAGCTGACGTCGGTGACAAAACACGACGTCGGGGAAAGAGGGAGCGCATCACCTTGCCGAAAAACTCCACCACTCAATGGAGGAGTTGCCGACGTTGGAGTGCGGCATCGTCGGACGTCCGCACCGACATCCCAGGCCTTGTTTCGGTGACTGTCCACGCATATCGCTGCGGGACGACACCTATAGCACTATCAGCCCTAATGGGTGATATGATCGTTTTCGGCCTATGTCAATCCTATTCCCCGAACGTGGAGACGGATGACAATCATGCTCACACTCAGATGCCTTGCCGGACATCGCGCCGACATTAGACACTGACCCAACTCGCTCAAATAGTTTAGAATGGCGAGGACACAATCGCGATTACGGGACGTGAGCATGAAACGATCGTGCTAATTTTAAAACTTTCAGCTTTCACATGTAAAAATTACATTACCTTTAGCAACAAAATCCGTCGAAACGTAAACAAGGTCCAACAAAGCACAGCAGAAGTCTGCTTAGCGCAAATCGAAACCAACCCGACATCTGCTTCCGCGTTCTCACACTAGGTGCTATGGCGGCCGACGTCGGCGTGGAGGAGGAACGCTTGCATACATCCGGTTTTGGCAACAGGGCCGCCATCTTGGATTTTCCCGTAACAAGCGTCAAACGGGAGCCAAAATTCTCCACAAGACAGGAATGAAATAAGATTCCACTACATCGTACCGCTAATTCACTCTAACAACAGCAGAAAAATGAACTTGGGAAACGCAAACCGAATGAGTAAGTTGCAAGGGATCGGCCAAAAGTGAGAAAGCATGGGGAGAAAGGCCGAAGGCAGGAACGGCGTTCTCGAAAAAAAAAAAATTTGGGTGCGCCACAATGCAAACCACAAAGAAATGATGAAATCCACTAGTAATTTACATGCAACGGGAATAAAATGAAGAAAAATATGTCTATAGCCAACATGCTGAGGGCCAGCACGTTGCTGTTCTCCAAGCCAAGTACCAAACCCATCGGGCAAGGCCTACGCAAACGCCATACTTGGCTGATACAAATAAGATTTCCATAATTTAAACACCGCCGGGAGTAAAATAAAAAGGTTTAAACGCGTGCACCCACTGTAAACATTGCCGAGTACACAAATTTCAAAAATTCCGAAGATTCTTTCTACGTTTTTGCAATGAAAAAAGCCAAAAGCTTAAGAGCATAAATTGGCACAACCACACAACGTTGTGCTCAAAGCGATAATGAGGTATTATGGACGCTCGCCTTGTATTGTAGGATACAGAGTGGCGCCCCTGGCGGGAGCTATATGGTACTAATGTTTTTGATTATTTTTGAGCAATGAAAGCATAAAATAGCGATTTTAGCACATATTACTGAAGTAAGTATTTTGTTGATAGTAAGAAATGCCAGTTCGGTATGGATCATGCAGTTTACTTAAGTCATGAAGTGGGTGGTGGTGTTAGGTCCTCTACGGACATTAAAGTTTTGGTTGTCAGTCAGTTACAGACGCCTAAAACTAAGAAGAAATTAAGTCAATACTAGGGTTAGTAGGATATTACCAACACTACAAACCTAACTTTGCTCAGCTTGCCAGTCCTTTGAAAGACAAATTGAAAGCATCCGAACGTACAAAGGTACGTTGGGATGATGCGTGTGAACACGCTTTTCAAGCTCTTCAGGACACAATCACTAAGAAACCGGTATTACATGCACCGGATTATTCAAAGAGATTTTTGATTCAAACGGACGCGAGTGACCGAGGTATGGGAGCGATATTGTTCCAGGAAGACAATGACGGCAACGAGCATCTAGTCTTGTTTCTTTCAAGGAAATTTTATCCACGAGAGCTTGCATACAGTACAATTGAGAAAGAATGTTGCTGTGTGGGGTAGGCGATCCATAAACTCAGACATTACGTTGTTGGCTCAAGATTTTTAATTTTAACTGACCACAATCCTCTTGTATGGTTAAGTCGTTGGTCGCTAGCACTCCAGGATTATGAATTTGATATCTGTCATAAAGCTGGGAAGAAAAATTCCAATGCTGATACTTTAAGCCGACATTTTGTGTAAAGGGGAGAGTACAATAAAAAAAAAAGGCAAGGCCACTGTATTGCAACAGACGTGTGTGCATCCTAATTTGACTTGTGCTTTCCCGATTTTCCCATTAGACTTGTGCTTTCCAGACTTTTTTCCCTTAAAAAGTACTTAAAGTATGGAGGTATAACGGACATTGGCTCATACTCATACCTACTTGTGTGCTTGAAATGATAGTTGACTTTTGTTGGTGCCAAAATCATTTGTTTAACAGCAAGGACTTTTAGTTTTTACGCCAAAACCATGAGCGGACGTGCAGGAGAACGTGGCCAAGTAAAAACTTTGCAACCAAGAACTGGATTGGTTAATGCAACTCAAAAGCTGATTGGTTGTCTGGTTGATCCTTGAAGCCGACCGGAGCATATAAAAGGCAAGGGCTTCAGAGTCCGATGTTCAATTCTCGTCAATTCTTGTGTTGAGAATGTTCGTTAAAGTGTAACCCAAATTTTGTCAAGATTATTCCGCATTAAACAAGGTTTAAGTACTTCAAGGTTTGGTTTCTACATTGAACACACATTACAGTGTGCGTTGGGTGAATTTAAGAGTCACGTGGGCAACCACTGATCTTTATGGCCATCGTTTGCTGCGGTGTGGAGGGTGCTAAACCACTTGGTGCTGAGTTTTCCTTGAAATGCTTGATGAAAGAGGTGGTGTATGAAGGGGTGAGATGGTGGCTGGATGTTCAGTTTCACTCCCATATTTTCAAGATGTTTCATGGTAATGGATTGCAGCGCTCTCAAGTGGCTATCACATTTTGAATTTCAGACTAGCAAAGGTTGTGTTCCCTTCCAGTTAATCTAGAGCTGGGTTGTGATGCAGTGCAATGCTATGCAATTAGTGTTGTCCTCGTAGCAGCGTCCTCGTAGCAGTGTTGTGATCAAGAAGACGAAAATCGATGCCCCTGCGGGTTTCTCGAATGTAAATCTTGTTGCATTGTTCGCATGTGTTTGCTTGGACTCGTCTCATGTTTGTGGGGCTCTCAACTTTGTTGTGATATTCGCTGATGTTTTTGCATAGCTGGAGAAATTGTGGCTTTTTAGGAATCGGTTCAATGGTTCTGTGGCATATTGGATATACGTAAGGGCAAATCTTCGAGGTGTTTTAAGTGGCAACTGCTTTATGGGATTTCCCTGGATCTTCTCATGTACATTCTTGCTTTTAAGGATGCCGGCTTGTTCTTTGATTGTCTTATTAAATTCTTCCCTGGGCCTTCCAATTTCAGGTATATTTCTTTTGCTACTTGGAGGTATGGCTCACTCCCATATTTTCAAGATGTTTCATATGATGGATTGCAGCGCTCTGAAGTGACTATTAGTGGTGTGTCAATTCTGGCACTGATACCTAGGAATCAGCAGATTCCATGGTATAGGACTCGGAATTGGAAAATTTCCACTGATCCACCAGAATTGCGTCCGGAAAAAATCCTTTCCAACTGAAGCGTAATTCTATGGTTTAGAATGGAATTTCATGTATTTATCTTTCGCTACGTGGAGGTGTGGTGTAACAGATTTCTGTGCTGCGGCATGATTGGAGAGGATACCCGGACTCCAAACATCAAAAACCTCGGGGGAAAACTCAGTTTTTCTGAAGCTCCACACTTCAGCCCCCCCCCCCCCCCCGCCAAAGACCTCATCTTTGAGCGTGAAGTTCGACACGAAGTTACCAACAGAATCGGCCAATCATAGTCTGCCTTAATAGCCACACACTCGAACTTTATTCCTGTGAAAACAGAACATTAAATTTCCTTTGGTTCATCCACAGTATCCTTAACAAAAAATCACCAAACTGAGCCGTAGCACTCGCGCTTCCGGCCGCCGTAACTTCAAAACCAATGTACAAATGTAATTACTTCTTTTTATTTTGTTACAGGCATAAAGCCAAAATACACTAGCTTAGTTGTGTTTTAGGAGGGGCTTCCTTTAAGGTACTTAACCTCACATACATGTGGATACAGACTTAGCACGATATTTTTTATTCTGTTTGAGTGATCACAAATGCCATGAAAAATGTCCGACTTTTCTCTATCGCCATTCTCTGCTGAGACAAAACTTATTTTGATTCATTTTAACTTTTACTGAGCTAGTTCACTTAATCTTTTTAGTTTAATTTTTTGCCCCGGATCAATACCTCTGCTTAGCCTTCCTTCTGCAACGATTTAAACGAACGTGAATTTTATTTGTTGTAAATAGTTACTGACAACTCGACCGTGACTACCAACAATCCGAGTGCAAACAGACGATCTGTTCCTTCTATTAAAATTGCCAAAGTCAAACTGTGCATTATCCTTCGTCCCCCTCCTTCAATAGTTGCAGTGCATAACACTGTAGTTTAATATTCTGTACACCAAAACACCCAAAGTATCCAAAAAGCCAATTTTCCTTTGTCAATCAGTTCAAAACTCGTTATTGGCACATGAGTACATAGTCCCTGTTCCTTTAAACGGCTCCCAAGCAAAAGTCTATGTTCACCCGACTTCTCCCACTTTCCATTGTTCTCCAGGCCCTCAGCCAATCAGACCCCCCCGTAGCTCTCCTACCTGTCCGCGCTTTTGCAACCAAAATCCGATGCTCTATTATAAAAGGCCCCAGTTGCCATCCCTCTATAGCACAGCTCACAGATCTAAAACAAGTGGTGGTCACGGCCGGTCAGGGGTGGTGATGCCGCGTTCTGAAGGTTGCCATGCCGGGCAAAGGTAGTGGTCAGTATGAGTTACTAGTTCATTGAAAGTTTATCTTTAGGACCCCCAATTCTAAATTTATAGTTCAATTTTTAACTTGCCTCTTCCGTTAAGCAAGCCACACGGCATTTCTGGCCTGCTTACTATAATATCAGAGTGGTTCTCTTCCTAAAAACCAGCGTTCCTTTGTTTATCTTAAACCACGTTGTAATTTAAACGGTAGACAGTGGCCCTTGAGGATTCGGGAATCTTTTGCGAGATGCGAGTTTAAATTAGTGGGTTTTCAGGATTGGACCCAAAACTTACTTTTTCTTGTTGAAATTGTGTATTTTTATTAAAAGCCAGTTGTTGCTTTTAAAGGTTGAAATTCCTCGAATGTAAATTCGTTGCTTTCGCGGAAAGCCTGTTGCTTTAATTCAAAGCTCTCTTTTGTAACTAGTAAGGCTGTACCGATCAGCATTTTTTCTGCCGAACAGATTCCGATCCGATCAGCTACAAATCGCTACAGATTTTTAACAATTTTTTTTTCTGGCTTACACAAACTTGTAGGCTAATGAAAACATTGGAATATTTAAGTAAATAAAAGTAAAAATTTGTCCGTTGGTAATCATAACCTACACAGTGTAAAACATGTAGGCCTAGCCTAAATTAAAACAAAAGGTAACAAACATGTGGAGAAACAATATTTATTTATTGTCAGGGGCCTGGAAAAAATGGAAAATCTGCAGGTTTTTGCTTGCCGAACCGATTTTTGCCGATCAGCCCAAAATCTGCCAAAATCTGTTCGGCTAAATCTGTTCGGTACAGCCTTAGTAACTAGTAACTAAAAGGTAAAGTGCCATTTTCATTTGTTGTTCCTTTTATTAAAACCAAGAGTATTTAAAACTACAAGTACGGTTTCTAATGCGGGTTAATTGCTAGCGTTTAAATAACATATAGCCCATTTTATTCTAAACCCCCTTAGCTTTTAAACTTACTCACCGGTGGTGGCAGCCTTAAAGACCATGTAGAAATACTGGATAGCCTAATATAATTTAGTTAGGAAATAGATCTTAACCCCCTCCGGGATTGTGGTTCTACAGAGCTGTTTTAAACCAAAATAGTCGACCGAGTCATTTCTACATACAAGAAAGTCAGCCATGAGTGCGGAAACGTTATAAGAACCTAGCCCGTCGTAGCGTCCGCCGCTACAGTGGCTCGGCTGTTCTCCAACTTGAAGAGCATCTCACGATTCTTAGCATAAATGCTAAGACTCGTGAGATGCAGTATCTTGATTTCATTTTCTCCTTGTATGGAGAAAACGTTATCCACAAAGTGGAACCAAAACTTATGATTGGGTCTGTTTGTGAACACATGATGGTCTTGGTTCTGCATCACGATCTCAGCCAAAATTGGTGAGCTAGAATAACCCAAGAGTGCAACTTTTGTAAAGTAATGACCCTGAAACTCAATGTAAATGGATGATAGCACTGTTTCCAAAAGAGATCTAACTTTTTTATACTCGCTTTCTGTGATAGCGCTTTGTGAACGACGTTTTCTCCATACAAGGAGAAAATGAAACTCAGATAGTGCATCGCACGACTATTAGCATTTAATGCTAAGACTTGTGAGATGCTCTTCAAGTTGGAGAACTGCTGAGCCACACCTCCATGTAGCAAAAGAAACACACATGAAGTTCCATTTTAAACCATAATTTAGAATTAGGCTTCAGTTGGAAAGGATTTTTTCCGGAAGCAATTTTGATGAATCGATGGCAGGAGGACCTGCCGTTCCTGGACATACAAGACACCAGACCTCAAAAGAGCTTCACTTTTTAACCATATAAGAAGCCTACTGCTACGACGACAGGAATCCCTTATTCTTCTTGATAGTCTAGGCCCCAACACCATTCCATGCTAAGACTAGTGAGATGCTCTTCGAGTTGTAAACCGATGAGCCATACCTCCAAGTAGCAAAAGAAATATACCTGAACTTGGAAGACCCAGGAAGAATTATTAATAAGGCAGTCAAAGAAGAAGCTGGCTCCTTAAAAGCAAGAATGTGCACGAGAAGATCCAGGGAAATCCCATAAAGCAGTTGCACTTCAAACACCTAGAAGATTTGCCCTTACGTATATCCAGTATGCCGCAGAACCATTGAACAGATTCCTAAAAAGCCACAATTTCTCCAGCTATGCAAAAACATCAGCGAAATATCACAACAAAGTTGAGAGCCCCACAAACATGAGACGAGTCCAAGCAAACACATGCGAACAATGCAACAAGATTTACATTCGAGAAACCCGCAGGGGCATCGATTTTCGTCTCCTTGATCACATCGCTGCTACGAGGACCCTGGACAACACTAATTGCATAGCATTGCACTGCATCACAACCCAGCTCC
>JAHWFP010080229.1:13040-33175 GCA_023313725.1 Lithobius niger
TGTCCTCGTAGCAGGGTCCTCGTAGCAGTGATGTGATCAAGGAGACGAAAATCGATCCCCCTGCGGGTTTCTCGAATGTAAAGCTTGTTGCATTGTTCGCATGTGTTTGCTTGGACTCATCTCATGTTTGTGGGGCTATCACAGTGTCACGTAAGGGCTCCTTAAAAACCCCTTTCTGGTAATATCGACATGAACGTGACACTTGCCAAAGACCTCCTCCCTCTCCCACCTTTAAAGCTTACTCGGGCCATGAAACTCTGGAGTTAAGCAAAAGCTGTAAAACCTACATTTACATATTACTAATAACCTGCAAATAAGCAAACTTTGTAAATGATACTAGGATCGTATTACCTGATTTAACACCAATCCCTCGGCCGAGGAAAATACAACCTAAGTAGATTTTACAATACTTGAGTAAGACAATGTTAATCACGTAGTCCTGTTGTTGTAATAATCCTTGTATTTTACTTTTACCACGTCTATTGTTAAACCCCAGACCATACAAGCTGTAAGCCCAACAATACTCGCCATCTATATTGTTAGACCTTAAACTTTCTCAATGCCGCATGGGCGGAGATATTGTCACACTTGCGTTGTCACTCCCAACTGTTGGATTCGTTTTTGTTTACTTTTTTTTTTCCGAGCTCAGCAATCGTAACGGTTGGACTTACTTTTTCTGACTCCTGCCCACCTTAGTAGAAGCAGGAAAACAAACATGGATGCCATCCGCCATTTTTATTCTATGGATTAGACAAGAGATTAACACCACAGTTCATGCTCTTGAACTTAACCAAGGATGCTTATTCCTTCAACGTCTTAAGTATAGCCTACGACCGGATTATCATCATTTCCGTTTGTAAGGAGTTTCAACGATTAGGCTGATGATGCTGATTAAGGCTCACAACTCCATGAATGACACCGTGACAATAATCCGGAGAAAACCCTTCCAACCCAGGAGCTGACAACGCAGGGGCAAACATCTTCTGCCATACGAGTATAGAACTCCGACTGTACCTTCTTTGCCAATTCTGTCTTGTTGGGTCAAAATAAATCAAAAGTTGGGAGAGATAAATACTGTCCTTCAATCCATACGTAAACGCAGACAGTTTATAATTTATCATAGTTACCGTTTCCACCTGTTCCATGGACCTCTGGCGTGCTGGGTGCACGCTTGTGCAGTATTCAAGCTTGTAACCGTCTTATAGAAGAGGCCGTACGGTACCGAACCACGCTCTGCCCTCCTACTTATTGAGATCTACTCCAAACCGCCAAACAGAATACTGCACACTAGAACGCGTGTTTACCCCCCCTCGCGTACCACTTCGGTAAACGACATGTCAGGGGCTCTCAGCTATGTTTTGAGATTCGCTGAGGTTTTTGCATAGCTGGAGAAATTGTGGCTTTTTATGAATCTGTGCAATGGTTCTGCGGCGTACTGGATATAAGTAAGGGCAAATCTTCTAGGTGTGTGAAGTGCAAGTGCTTTGTGGGATTTCCCTGGATCTTCTCGTGTACATTCTTGCTTTTAAGGAGCCAGCTTCTTCTTTGACTGCCTTATTAATAATTCTTCCTGGGTCCTGTGGTTTGAACTCGTGCAACACACATACGAATGTAGAGAAAATATAGAGACTTAAAAACAGCACTTCTGATGGAGATGTCAACTTATTCCACCAGTGTAAAATTGTCTATTGAAAATTCACCATAACGTTGACTGTTGTCCTTTTTTTTGAAGTTGAGTAATTTTTCCATTTTCATGAAATTCATACTTCAAAGTAGACGATCGTTTAGCATCACGAAGTACAAGAGTAAAAACACAAATTTCAACAGTTACCTAGAATTCAAAGTCACTAGCAAATTTTCAACAAGCACTTAGTCTGTGAGGTGGTAAAAGACTGTCTTCATCGCTCATCAGGATGGGGTTATTTATAATCTGGGAGTAGAGTTGTAAAAACGCAGATTTCAAAAATTAACTAGAATTCCAATTCACACTAAAAATTTTCAACCAGCACTTAGTCTCTACCATAAACTTGCTTCGTTGGTCTTCGGGCGGGTACGCAAGAGTTGGTCTCTGGAGGCAATTTCCATTAAGCACCGAATAAGAAGGGACTGAACTCGTGAACATGCAGCCCCCATCCCTCCCCACAATCACCTCATTCATCACTCACTCACACGCATGCTAAAGGAGAGAT
Source organism: Lithobius niger (assembly GCA_023313725.1). Taxonomy (NCBI): domain Eukaryota; kingdom Metazoa; phylum Arthropoda; class Chilopoda; order Lithobiomorpha; family Lithobiidae; genus Lithobius; species Lithobius niger. The sequence continues at coordinate 15,230 of JAHWFP010080229.1, forward strand.
GAAACCTAAACCGAGCTTTTTAAATTCTGGGATTTACGTAAATGTCAAAGCTGTTTTTTTTAGGGGTTTTACATCACAATCATCATGTGTGTTCAAAATTTCCCGCAGGGAACCACTGATCTCTACAAGCAGCGCTGTGAAGAAAGCTCGGTTTAGGTTTCCATTACTCCTTTAGCATGCGTGTGAGTGAGGGATGGATGAGTAGATTAATTGTGGGGAGGGATGGGGGCTGCATGTTCACAAGTTCAGCCCCTTCTTTTTCAAGGTGCTTAATGGAAATTGCCTCCAGAGACCACCTCTTGCGTACCCGTCCATATCCCGAAGACCAACGGAGCAGGCTTATGGTAGAGACTAAGCGCTGGTTGAAAATTTGTTAGTGTGAATTGGAATTCTAGTTCACTTTTGAAATCTGCGTATTTACTACTCTACTCCAAGATAACAGCTTTGACATTTACGTAAATCCCATAATTTAAGACCCTGGCTTTTATCCGAACATAGGACCATGGTCTTATTGTAATAAAAAATTTTTCGGCACGAATGCAGTCCATTATATTCTTAAAAGTGAATTCTTATTTTTATGCCTTAATATGTATTGCTTCTCCATCCAAAGAACAGAGACGAGACCAGACATAGCTCAACTCTCGGGTTTATTGCCAGTTACAATCATTAACTGTTCAACTTGTAATTAATCTACTTTGAGCTTAGTATGTATTAAGTAATTTACCAATCAAGTTAAGACAACGGCTTGTGATCAAATGAATATTAACATGAGCATTTAATGTTCACCAAAATTGGAGCCAATGCTATATTCCGAATAGGTGAAATTGCATATATAAATGTGTATGTATAAAACATACGGGAATTAAATAAGTCCGTCCTATTAAAATGTATTCCCAGTTAAAATCTAACTGTCGAATTAGAATAGACAACGTATTGATTGTATGTATATATCCTGTATTCACGGCCTATTGGTGATTGATGATACATGAAAACGCAAAGGGTACTTCACTTAGATGCTGCTCCACACAAGTAGTCTCTTTGTTGTTCATCTCGCTCTGTTTTAGACACTAGCTGAGTGAGATGAACCCAGGGAAAAACTAGTGAGAGAGAGAATAGCAGACTCGGTCGAGCTGGGTCGTTCTCACTATATCCTTTTAACTCTCTTAGAGCTACTTATAATTTATTGGGGAATTTAATCCGTTTATCCCTAGGGGTGTCTGCTAGCAGAGTGGGCTCGTGGGTATCAGGATACACTACAGGAAGTACCTTGCATCACCTGTGGTGGCTTGTGGCTCCGGGTATAAAACGCCTTGCAGCGCCTTAAGCTTCACTCTGGGAGCTAGTCCTCTAACCAGCAACAACTCTTCCTGAAGTATGCCAATGTACTACAGCCGAAACCCCAGTAGCAGAAAGACGGTGACGGGTGCCGTACGTCGCAGATTTTTTCCCGTTCCTGCAGTCGAAAACGAGGGTGGTTTATTTCTCCTCTGGCCAAACCTACGATTCAAAACATTTGCACCGTACTTATGAAATGACGATGAGAAGCTTTGGTGGGAGTAAATCTGAAGTGGACACAGTAGATAAGAATTTTCATTCTCCTAAACGGCCTTCCTTACGGAAGGTACGGAAAATCGGTCAAAGTGACGGGGCTCAAAAACTGGCCGTCTAACTGGATATAAAAATACCGGGATATTTTTTAAAGCTGCCATAATAATAGTTTGGAGCATCTTATTACCGACACTGATGACAACAGCGCTTCAAACAAAATTGCCAATCATTTAATTTCAAAAGTAATTTCCAGAACTGCTGCAAATGAAATGTTTTAAGTAGTTTGCCTGTGGTGGTTACTGGCTAGTTGTCCAATGTATTATGTATCGTAAAGTAAACGTGTAAATGTTATCAGTGGCAGAAAATTGACTTTTAAGTACCATACATAATACCATCCTGTACGAAAAAATAACAATCTGAGGCATAGTGTCTCAGTGTCTGCAATAAATGTAATGTTCAATACTCTGCAAATCTGTACTGTATTAAAAAAAAAGAACAAAAGTACCTGAAATACTGTGTTTAAACAGTTACCCTGCAGATTTGTGGGAGCTCATTATGTTCATCGCAGACTGGTCAAGCATTTTCTGCTACTGGAGCCCAAACCAGAGCATCCTTGAACCAGTGACAGTAACTCTAAAGGACAGACCATGAGGCCCTAGAAATAAACCGTGAATTGAACCATCCTTCTGGCTTACTTCCTTGAACTGGGCTTAGTGGGGTTGCAAAGTGCCACCAGCAGTAGCTAGTTGGTACTAGATTATTTGACAAATAATTAAATTAATAATTTTGGGCACTGAAATAAGCGAATTTAGCACAAGTTACAGAAGGTCAGTATTTTGCAAATTGAAAATTATTGCATGTAGCTTGTTCATTTTTTTTTCTTCAGTTTTGTTTTCATTGCATTTTGCAGTGGTTTTAAATTTTGAATCTAGTGAACACTTGAAAATTTGTTTTTATATGACTACAAAAATATAGATCACCTGAGCTTTTAGCATTTTCCTTCTCTCCTTGGTGTATGATCTAGAGATTACATTTTAAGAGCCTGCCAGCCTCGTGACACAATGCGCATCGTTCTGCACGTCCTTCCATCTATATAAAGTGACGTCAGCTATCATGGCTTCATCTTTTCTTCTCTACGTCTCGACCACGAGGGCATGCTGTTTCTTCTCCAAGAGAGTAGCTTAACTACACTGTGGTCCGAGCGACTGCGATCCTAAACTTCCCAATTATGCCACATGCCAAGAGCGGCGCCGTTCCGGCTGGGCCACTCCACTCCCTCTCCCCCCCCCCCTCCCCCTTTTTTTCCACTGAACTTTTGATAGAGGACCCGACATCACCGTTACCAAGAATCTCTACCTTATCAGCGGCCTCGCCAATGATGGATGTCGCACCGTGCGACACTGCTCTTGCCTTGGATGCTGATCTCTCTCCTCCGGCCATCCTTCCCGCCCGCGACGACCGCTGCGCGCCCGGCTTAGTACGGGACGTGCATGTTGGCAACGGCGACACCGACGACTCCACTGCAAGACGACCAACGCACGCCGCCCCCTCCCGCTCTAACGGTCTTGGCAGAAGACGTGCGACACGCCAAAGCGCTGCTTCTGGACGCCAAGTAGAAGTTCCAAGAAGCCACGTCTCATGCCGGCCAACCACCCGACGACTCGCCGCTTGACTTATCTTCCAGTTCGTCGCGCAGACAACACAGCGTCACACGCAGTGAAGCGCACTACCTCGTCGACTTGGTCTTTTGCCGCTTTGCCGGAAAGACACCGATGCCTCCCCCGTCGTGCACTTCATCTGTTCGGCAAGCCAACACTCGTGACTGGGTCACCTCTACTTCACCTCATCTCCCACCTAGGCCTTGGATTTTCGCCGCTCATCTCCAAGGAAGGATGTCGCATCATGCGACACTGCTCTCACCTCGAATGCTGCGCTCTTCCTCCGACCGTCTCTTCCGCCCATGACGACCGCTGTGTGCCCAGCTTAGTACGGGACGAGCATGTCGGCAACGGCGATACCGGCAACTCCCCGCTACAAAACGGACAACGCAATCAGCCGCTTCACGAGTCCGATACGCCTCTTAGGGGGCTGATTCCGACACCAGCTCCATTACTTGGACATCTCCCACAAACTTAAAACCCGTCAGACAAGACAACCTAGCCTTTCATACATCTAAATCAAACAGGCACCAAGTCAGCCGCCCTTCTACCGTGAAACCAACAGCTCCCTCGAGTGTCGCACTATGAAGCGCAAGCCCCCGTCAGGGACGGTCGACCCTACTGCTGTGTCACAACATCCCTATAAACCTCCACTGCCCGTAAGGCATTTCCACTCCCGAACAACAACATACGCTGCACCGGACTACTTCCGCTATAAGCCTTCCAAATCTACTGATGTTACCAAGCGGAAGCCCCGTCCGCAATGACCACTGGACGCCCGGCTCTGTACGGGACGTCCACGTCGTCATCACCGACGACGTCTCTCCAATTCATCTCGCCGCCTCCCGTCCTTTGGACCTGGTGGAAGAAGTAAGACACACCAAGGTACTCTCCCAATATGCCAAGCAGAAACCCTCGCCCGTGACGACTGCTGCGCGGCCGGTGCCGTTCGGACGTACGTATCACGAAGCTATAGACGCCTCTTCTGCTTACGACCCCCACCACCTTTCTTACGAGATGCTAACACCTTCCGCATTCCTCACCTAAATTAAGGAGGGATCACTTCCACCACATGCCATGGCTACCAATGACGTACGTCGCACGACGCCGATCTCCCAACTCAACCTGCTCACGCACTCTCCAGTATCTCGCCACCGTCTGATGCCTCCTCCGGCTGGTCATCATTCCCGCTCTCGGACAGCACAACCGGCGATCTGTCCACACCTCTGCATCTCTTCTCCCGCCCACTGTCGCACGACGCGACACAATTCAGCCACCCCGCGCCCTCATGCCATCTACCGTGGGACCGCCATACCGACACCACTCTTGTTCGTTGCCGTATAGCTTTCCGCTGAACCTGCGAGTGTCGCACAACACCTTCACTCTCCCGTGACGTCACATCTCTCCGATTTCCAAAACGAGGCTCCTTCCTGTTCCCGTTTCCCGCGTCTCTTTGTGTTGCTTCCAGTCGCTGTTTAGCGCCCCGGGATTCCAGGATTTCTTCGATTATACTTCTTCCAACATGGTGAAAATACTAAAGCCAGTTCACCCAACCCTAAAGGACCCTTACGCCGGCAGACTGCCACTAATTCAAGATCTAGGATCCTGTAACTGTCCAGGCCTAAGAAACCCCAATAGGAAGGACCCCCACACTTCAGTTTGTCCAGCACACAGGCTTTGCAGTTATTTTGACAATCCGTGCCCGATCTGCATTTCTATTCCTTTTGAAGATTGGAAAATTATCTCGGCGCTAAACCACCTCTCCTCCTTACGGAAGAAGCAAAGATCTTATCAGGGATATTCCAAACCTCCTTTCAAGTCCCCTTCCCCCAAGAAGCCTCGTCCTTCATCTACCGCTGTCACCCAACCTGTCACACCGACTTACTCACCTTCCCCTGCGTCTGCAACACCAATGTCGCAGCAATCATGGGTTACATCCCCTATTTCAGCGGACTCACCATCCCACCAGGATTTCCGGGAAAATCACCCCACATTGACCACGGAGGAGCACGAAGACCCACTTCCATCTTATTTCTCAGACAACCCTTCCTCCCCACAAGAAGTCATTGTTCCGTTTTCTTCCACTGAACAGGCCACAATAGTCATTCCTGCTACACCACGTTCACCTAACAAGGATGAACCTATTGTGCCCTCTCCTGCTCTTCACTCTCCTCGTTCTTCTCAGTCCTCATCTGCTTCCGAAGACGACACCATTGCCCCCCCCCCCCCCTTCCACTCCCGGACCCGCCACAATCTCTGGCCCCGAAATTTCCCCTCTTTTCATCCGAATCTGACAAGCCCTGTAAAATCAACCAGAAGGAGATCTTTAAGGTCATTAAACACAAACTCAAGCTTAAGGAATCAACAAAAATTCAGCTGGACATTAACTGTCTACGGGTCAAGCCTATCCTCCGCTCTTGGCAGAAAAGGATTTCATCACAACAAAGGCAAATCACAGACCTCAAACTGGAGATTGACAGACTTCGAACCATCAACAGCGAACAACTTTTGCACTTAACCTCATTAACACGCTACAAAAAGGAAAAGAGTACCCTCTCCTCCCCCACCACATCAAGGCCTTTCCGACCCACAAACTTTCTCGCCCTGGAACTTATCACGACTTTCATCCGACAGAACTTGGATGCCGGCCTACAAGCCCTCCGGACCCTTTCGTCATCCTGGACTTGTACAACCATCCGACCCCCGTGTCAACCCCCCAGCACTTCCTTCCAGGCCTCTTACACGGGTGGAACCCTCGCTTGAAGACGAAACTTCTCTAGCAACCCTATCAACCCCATCCCAAAACAACCAACACAACGAAATCTCTGGGGCATGGAAAAGTATCGCATCCACAGCCCGAGACCACAACCTCAGATCATTCTCCCTATGATATGATATGGCAGTATGATAACGACACCACGTTTACCCCACTGCACCCTGATCTCTCACCACTCTCCTCAACCCCCACTCTCGAAATCCCATGTTCCCCATGCCGGCTGAAAGCAAAGGGATTTCATTTCGGCCTCCACAACCCCTCCTCACACTAAGCCGATTCCTCATAACCCCCCCCAAAAAACAAAAAAAAAAACATAAAATTAAAAAAAAAAAAAAAATCCCTAGAATAATTACAGTTATCCCTTACATATCAACCTTCCTTTAATCTTTTTTGCCCAGCCCAAGGACTACCCCTCCTATCATCTTTCTTAACCTAGATTTCTGCCACATTCACACCCCTGTGACTTACCTTACCCCCACCGGGATTCACCAATGAAGACTCGACCTGTGTCCTCTCCTGCTCTAACCCAAGCGGAACCTCTCCTACAAGTCCGGATGATGTCACCTCCTACTAAGGTAAACACAACATTTTGATTTTCTTTTTGCCATACCTTTGTCATCAATTACCTCAAAAAAAAAATGATGGTAATTGGGGAAACCAACCCAGGTGACAGCAGCCTCAGAACCCCAGGGACTCAGTCAAAACGTGCCCGCCGCCTAATTTGAAAAGGTCGGCCTGTCAATGCTATAAATTGACATGTACTGCACTTTTCATAGCAAAAAGAAAGAACATTTTGCCGGCCCCCAGCCAGGCCGGCTAAAAATGGTTTCTTTTGCTGTAAAAGTGCATTACCTTAGGCCCACCCTGCCTCCCCTCTCGAGTCACAATTGAGAGACAAAGAGAGGGAGGACCGCACATGCGCGGTAGGGTAACTGAGTCAGCTATTCAAGTCTCGAGCAGCAAGCAGCATCATTGGGACAACAATGCTATAAATTGACAAGTAATGCACTTTTACAGCAAAAGAAACCATTTTAGCCGGCCTGGCTGGGGGCCGGCAAAAAGTTCTTTCTGTTCATTGTTCATACCAGTCCTAGTCACATTTCCGTAACAGCCGTATTCACAGAACACCCTTCATCATGAACTCAAGGGTGAATCAACCAAGGGCTAAAGTTTACACTTGAGGGCCAACGCACCAAGGGCGTTTCAGAATCTGAAAACTGTGGCCCTTGATCAGCTCGTACTCGAGGGCCAGCTCCCTCATTTCCGACGTCACCAACATCCGTTCGGCCGCCCGTAAGTGCATACTCTGCACCATTCACCATGGCCACTGACAACGACGGCCATAATTTGAACTCCAATTCCAGATAACAATGACAAACACAGGTTATGTCAGAAAGTGAACGCAGTTTGTGTTTGAAATGTTCAATGTGTATGAGTGTGTTTGTGTGACTGTATATTTTTGTATGTGTTTAAAAACATCGTTAATTTTCGTACTGTGAAACGCCATACTGTCAACAAAACTCGGAAATATTCCGGATAAAATAACCGCACACTTTCACAAAACAACAGCTTTGTCCTGCGAATTTTCGATAGCGTGGGCTGCTATCTTCTTCGGGCCTCAAGGATATAGCTCGGACTTTCTACACTTTCCACTCCAGTTCGATCAACTATCGCATTTGAATTTGGCTGGCAACGTTGCCTCCTGTATTTGTGTTGCGGGCCTAGATCGTGCGTTCCTATTCTCTGACCTGGATCAGCGTGGTTATCTTTCACGCTTACAACGTTCTGGACATCGATTGCAACTGCCACAACATCCGTGTGACCGTGCATGAACTTCAAGCCATCTCAGTGTCCTGGGCCTTTCACGGTAACATCCCCATCACCGACGTCTTAGAAGCTGCTTCATGGAGACTCCCCACTGTGTTTACATCCCATTACCTTAGGAATATGTCTTCTCAGGCCAAAGGACTTTACCGCCTCGGTCCCTTCGTGGCTGCCAGGCAGATATTCTAAATCTCTTATGCGATTGGTTCATTGCGTTTACCTAACCGATTGCGAAGTTTTAACTTTTTGGGGAGCCAGCTCGCCACCCCAGTGTGTCCGTCAAGGTGGCGCCAGCCGCCGTTATAAGAGGTTTGTGGAATGCTAAAAGCTCAGGTAATGCATATTTCGTTGGCATGTAAAAACATCAATTTACAAAGGGGTGCCTGGTTGAATTGGTTTTTTTGCCTAACCAAAAATATGCATTACCTTCTTCCCACCCTGCGTCCCCTCTGTGTCATCACCTGGGCACTGTAGATGAATAAAAGATGGAGCCACAATCGCCGACGGCGCTTTATATAGACAGCGGGATGCACAGAAACGTGCGCGTTGGGTCGCGAGGTTAGGAGGCTTCTAGAACTTAATCTGTACATCAAACAGCAAGGAGAAAAGAAGAATGATAAAAGCTCAGGTAATGTTTATTTTCGGTTAGGCAATAAAAACCAATTTCAACCAGGTACCCCTGGTAAATTGATTTGTCGGATTTCTAAAGTCTGCCAACTTTACTTTTAACTCTCTAATCCTTCTAGATTTGGATCCATCGCCACCCATCAGAAGGAAACTGTGTCGCTGTCTCCATTCTATCCTATATACCTTTCTACAAAATAGCGAGTTCTGTATTTCTCTTCAATTCATCAACATGATAGTGGCAGGAACCATTAAAGACAAAGCAGAAAAAGAAGTTGCCCATCACATTTCTAACCAACCATCAGCTGTAGTAAAAACAGCTTTGAGTATGGCTAGGTTTTTGGCGAGATACTTTACATGCAGCAAACTTTTTATTTATCCGCCATACATGCCAAGATTATTGCATTCACTTCTAAATGAAGTGGATAATGATAAAGGTAAGTTGTACATCAGCAGACTAAATGAGATGAGTTGGTTTTTGTCAGTGAAGTAGTTTGCTGTATTTCTGGTTCTTTTTGCAAGAAACTGGTAGTAAACTATTTTGATAGGTTTGTGTTCAGTTAATTGGTAACGAAATTTTTAAATATGTTCCTTTTATTTGTAACCTTTTCGAGATCACCTTTCTGTGGTCCCTTATCAAGTGTGAGTCACTGATAAAGTCACTGGTTCCAGCAAAAAGCACTCTCTAGTGTCTTTAGACTACTCTGGTGCCAGTCTGGCACGGATGCAATTGACAGCGTTGGTGTTGCCAGGGTCAGGGTCTCCTCTCCAATCATGGTGGAACCAAGGCTCCTTTACACCTCGCTCTCGCCCGCATCCTATCCGGTGGTCCGATGGTGCTTTCGTTCCCGTCGCGAAAGCAGCCTCGATTGCTCTGCACGCCCCGAAAATTGTAACTCTGACACGCAATCAGCGATTTCTTGCACCACTTGTCAACGAAAGACTTTCATCATTCCAGCGTTCAGCAACGTTCAAGTTCCCTGTGCCGGTCTCATCGTTAACGGGATGCCAGCCCCTTTTCGAACTACTGTGAATTCTTTAATTCAAATTCTTCCATTTTTTGCTCAGATGACAATGAAGGTTTAAGATAACGCACATTATGAAGAAAGCAGTTTTCATGAATCTGACAATCCATCTAGAATACCTTTACCCAAATTACTGAAGACAGTTCAGGATTTCGTTCAGGATTATTTTTTATACAATCAATCACTTTCAGGAGCTGAATCACTTAAGAACAAAGGGTTATCAACCGGATTTGCCTTCGGCCTTCGCGATCGTAACCCTAAACAACTTGCGTTCTGGGCCAGTAAACAACTCTTCTAACAACCTTCTTCACAATGGCAGCCTTTTGTTAGGTAAAGGTGTACCCTTAAAGTTAGACAAAGACCCTCTCCCTCCTAGACCTGGATAAGAAAACTGGTTTTTCAAGCCATTTGGAGATGGATCCGCTAACCAGAAGCACTTACACCCAGTCCGAATTTCTAACCTTTGAAGCAAAAATGGATTTTGGCACTGCCCTTCAGAATCCAAAGAAAATTGAAGGTCCGTCTGCCGTTTTGAAAGACAATGACAAAATTTTGCGCCTTGGCCTTCGTGCTGAGTCTCGGGTAACTAACGCCCTTTGCGAGAAACTTTCACATGAATCCAATCTTTGTGAAGCTAAATGACTGGATTTCATCATAAATGAAGTATTCAAAAAAGCATGCTTTGCGAGAAACTTTCACATGAATCCAATCTTTGTGAAGCTAAATGACTGGATTTCATCATAAATGACGTATTCAAAAAAGCGTGCTTCACAACCTTTCACTCAATAAACTGGTTAACAATGTGCACTCTTTGATTCCACTCTCCTTTTTACGTGATGTAGCGCTTAATTCGATGACAGACCTTAACGACTCAACGAAATTCGCACTTCGAACTGAACTGATTCATGAATCCCACACTCTTCAGAGGACAGATTTCCAAACTCGCTCCACACCTAGAAGTTTCTCGGAAACCCAAGTAATCTAATCCGAAGCCAAATCCATTCAATAAACAACAAAAGCCCTTTCAAAGACATAAGAACAAGGACAATTGGTACGAGTCTCAATTCTACCGTAACGACGACCAATCCTTTCATGGCCGAAGTTCCAATCGTGGAAGGGGAAAAAACGGCTAACGCAGCCCAACCTGTGATCCACGAATAGCAACCCTTCACAGCCTTGCAACAATCAATGACAAGATGCTCCATCTGCCAGTGGGAGGTCTCCTTCATCTTTTCGTTCCCGCATGGCAAAAGATCACCTCTAACACCTAAGTTCTTCCATCGTCAAAAATGGCTTTTGCCTTACTTTCACATCAAAATCAAAACTGTAACTCCGCCTCCTTGGGAATTTACCCCAGACGTCTCTTTCCGTCTCTCCTTAGAAGTTCAAGATCTCCTAGCAAAAGAAGCAATCACAGAAAGCATCGACCCCTTAAAACGTGGTTTCTACAGCTTCACTCCGACCAAAGAAAACAGGTGGAGAACGCCTCATTTTCAACCTAAAACCCTTGAACAAAAAAATGGAAAACTTCCACTTCAAAATGGAAACATTAGACACCATTCTAGCCAGGTTGCCAGTACATGGTTTTTAATCGGAACCTTGAAGTGAGATATAACAAAAGTTTTTTTTGCAGGAAGTTGGCCTTCTACATGCTCCTAGTCAGAATGTGGATGTTGCCACCCTGCCGTCTTTGGAGAATTTTTTTAAATGAAAGTCAAAGGTCAGAATCGGTGGCCAAAAGACAGTTTTTTTTTTGCTTCAACTTCTTAACTGTTCATCAGATCGAAAAACACAGAATACAAGTCTAAAACTAAACTTGATTTCTTCAGGAAAAGTCCTATTCAATTTTGACGTAAAGTTAACCCTTATGGCATAAATTTGTCATTAGCCAAATTGATGGAAAATAGTACATTTATTATTACAGTGTATAGTATTCCCAACTATGAACCTTTGCTTTTACCTCTCAAATTACCCTTGATGGACATACTTAGGCACTTCTGAAAGATGGTAATGTAATCTTTCCATCAGTGCTAAACACAATTCTGTATCTTAAATAGGAGCCGTCCTACGCCCACTGAAAGTTATTGTTGTAACGACGACATATAGGCAAAATAATATGTTGGTTTACGAATTTAAAGTGCTCCTTTGAGCTATCTAATTACCCTAGATAGACATAATTAGGTTCTTCTGAAAGGTGGTGATGTATTCTTTCCATCAATGCTAATCGCAATTGTGTTATCTTGAATGGGACCGTCCTACGCCCATTGAAAGGTGGTGTTGTAATGACGTAGCAGCGAAAGAGAATGGTTATTTTCAATTTCAAAGTGCTCCTATGAGCTATCTAATAAGACTAGGACAACATATTTAGGCTCTTCTGAAAGGTGGTGATGTATTCTTTCCATCAATGCTAATCACAATTGTGTATCTTAAATAGGGACCGTCCTATGCCCATTGAAAGGTATTGTTGTTACAACGTAGCGGCAAAATAGTATGATGGTTCTTACTATCTGCAAAATACTAACCTTCATTATGTGCTAAATCGTTTCGATTTGCTCTTTTAATTGCCTGGAATTAAATTGAAACTCCTGTTTACTGTTTCAATCCGTATTATGGTGAGTTTAGCTCTCCGCCGCTAGGAGCGCTGGCGCTGCGCTTTATATCATACTGATATAGCGCTTGCCTGCTCACTTTTGTTTCGGGCATGCGTCGGGAAGGACGCACGCCGCTGTTTCTTTTATTGTGGATACTTCTCCACACTTCGCCAAGTTGCATCATGGAAAAGCAAGTTGATTTGCATTTAGCCTCCGGCTTAAATTTTTCTAAAATGCACCTGCCTGTAACTCCTTTTGATTTTACGCGTGTAGATAGATGTAATTCGTCGAATTTAAATGTGAAATTTGTTAACTTCATGGGGCAGCAAAGTTGACCTGTTTGCTTCGGGTGTGTGGCTTTCGGCTCGATCCATGGAAATTTTGCACAGTCCACTGTAATTTTCCTGCTTCGGTAGCCAACCCACTTGATCGGCGGCTCCAACCCTTATTTTGCACCGATGTCACGACTCCGATAGTATTCCTCTCCGTGAAAACCATCACACAACCGCGCCTAACACTGCGGTAACCCTAGTTCGACTCCAAGCCAGCTTTTGTTGCTGGTTTAGGCTGCGTTCTTTGTTCTCGCCGACGGATTCTTCTCTGTCCGAAGGTGAGGAGAATTTTTCCCAGGTAATCTTGAACTCTTAGTCTCGGTGGTGCGAAAAGCCACTTCGGCAAACGTGGATATTTAATAGATGCATTTTTTCGTTGCACGGATTTTCTATTAGATGCTTTGGAAATGAGTTTTTGAAAAGAATTTTTTTTTATTTTTACGGGGCAGTTAGGAATTGAGAGTTGGAAGCACATTGTGTGATCGCTAATTCAAGCGATGTTGCAACTACCACCCCGACAGTGCTGCCATCTACCGGCGTTGCGGCTAACTATTCACCATTTGCGTTCGCTGGGCAACTCTGTTCACAGGCGTCCGTGGTCATGTTTCCGTACATAAAATCATGACTTTATAGGGTAATTAAACCGATGTCCATCGCCGTTTTAAAAGAAAAATGTGAGTATGTGTAACGTTCTTAATGGGTCTTTTGTGACTGTCCCTGAACAAGCAGGCAAGACCGGACCGGAGTTTTTGGGACAGAGCTTGATAGTCGCTGTGGTAACGAAATTTTTTAATAAATGCGACATAAAATGCCGAATCACTCAATCAGAAAAACACATATAGTGATGTAGGCGCAAGCTCAAAAAAATCCTTCTGACCGAGAAAAGGTCATAAAGAAGAAGAAATATGTCACAAAAAATTATGGAAAGCACATTGACCCTCTTTCTATGCTGATAGGACAGAGAAATCGTCTACAGAAAGAATTAAACTCGTTGGCAAAAGGCAATGATATGAAAAAGCCTTCGAGTAAAAACGTTACTTATCCGTTCGCCATTCGAATCATTCTTAACGAACTGTTCTCTCAAAAAACTCACAAAGCTCAGGTAAAAAAGTTTGCTCTTCGCCAGGCTTGATAGAAAAAATATAAAATAAAAAACATCACTTCGCCACTTTATCGAACAGTGATAGTTATGAATCAACAGGTAGTTATGGTTCACACTTCTCCATAGTTCTCCATACTTCTCCGGAGTTCTCCATACTTCTCCAGAGTTCTCCACACTTCTCCCGAGTTCTCCACACTTCTCCACTCAATTGGGCCTTAAGCCAAAAAACTGTCTCGTAGTTAATTCAGTCTAACGAATGTCGCCAGTAATGCAAGGGTTATCAGCCATGCTTTATGCGCCAGCCCCATTTCTGTCTCCTATCACTCCTTCCAGAAGTAGTTCCACTTTGCCAGTTCCTTCAAAACATTTGTTCAGGCACTACTAGCAAGGCGTTAAGGTGAATTTTGAAATTCATATTCTGCATAACAGAGGTTGCACTGCGGTGTTCGTTCCTCTCATTCTGGTTCCCCCAAGCGTCACAGGGTGATTCTTGTAGATGGCGCCTTCAAAAAAAAAAAAAAAGATGAGAATACTTTTGACGATTCTGTCAATTCTGATGACGACACGTAGTGAGTTCGACAGTGCAATATCCCCAACTCGCCAGCCAGCTTACACTGATATTTTTATCAGGCCTGATTTTGTTCCTTGGGAGATTTTTTCGGCTGCACTCTACTGCAACCTTCTGGACTCCCACTTTTGCAAGGTTTTCTTCCTTCGGAAGAGGATCCACTCAATCCTCCAGCTGAGCCACTTGTTCACACAAGTGATGTTTCTTATTTTTCCTTCATCCTGTCTGAAGTGGCTTTTAGGCAACTGCTCGATCAAGAGAATCTTAATTGAAAGGACGTTAATGCGTTTGCGGTCTCGACGCCATTTCCTTCCCCGGTCCTTGCTCAGAGGAAAACGTGTTTCGCTCGACCGGTAAAGGGGTGCTCTCTTTAAGTCTCTATGACACTTTCGGGGATGCCAAATTTATAACTCCATCTCAACCTTTGGACTCCTGCTTTCATTTATGTTCCTTCCGCAGCTTTTGAAGGGGATGAGTCTGTTCTTCGTTGTGCATCTCGTCCCAGCTTGCATGCGGAATTTTCTTTCGCTTCTTCTGCTGTTGCCGTTCAGGCGCTGGTTATAGAAAAGCCTGAACTTGCTAGACTTCCTCTGATTCAAGATTTCATGAATCTAACTTTGCCAGCATCGTTTTTTCTGAAGGACAACTTGGCTTGGAGTGCCAGATTACCTGGTTGTCAGACGTTGCGACTCTGTCCTTCAGTCTGCCGTCGACACTTCTGTCAACGTGCTTGGTCAACTTTGCCTTCTTCCAATCCTCAAGTCCAAGGAACTTTTCGGTGGCCAACTCCTCACGCTCGCACCGGAACTTCAGGAGAAGTTAGCTTAGCTTAGCTTCCTCCACCTCCTACGCCTTTGCCACCAATGACGAAGTTCAACACCGTCAACAACTCTCGTCTATTTTTCTCCGAACCTCCAGTTCAGGAGCAAAATACCAGAAGAATCTTAAAGGGCAACGATATCCAGCCTCTCCAGAAAGGAGCTGCTCACGCTCGCCCTTTCCTGTAAACGCCCCTTCACATTTCGTGAGGGGCAGGGGATTTGTCTGTGGAAGAGGTTTCAGAAGCATAGGCTGATGTTCTCGCTATTTGACATGAAACTCTCCCATCTTCCCCCTCTTCACTGACAGTTGGGTGAAGGCTGAGATGGCCTTCACTCTCAGTGTTGTATAAACTGGTTACTGCGCATCCTTTCTATCCTTTTCGACATCATCCGAGCCACTAGGTTGAGTCACCGTGATTCCATTCGACCTGACACTGAAAAACAAAGTACAGGTTCTGCTCCATTAAGGTGCAGTAGTGGAGTGCACACTGAACACCTCAGGATTCTGAAGTCCTGCAAGAGTGGTCGGGGGGAAAAGGGAGGAGGCAATGGGCTCTTCAATGGGCAATGGGAGAGGCTCTTCTCAAGGAAGATTTCAGTTTCCATAGATTTGGAAGATGCCAATCTGCAGCTTCCTTTATGCCACAACATGCACAACTTCTTTCGTCTGTACACAGGGGGAAGATCCTGCCAATACACCGGACTTCCTTTTAAGCTTGCAATAGCGCCACACGTTTTCCAGTCCTCCTTCACGATTTCGCTCTCATGCACACCTGGGGGGCTTGCTTCTAAATAAACAGTCAAATCAGCGAGTGTTTCAACAAGAGACGAATGCCTTCGCCCTTTCCATTGCCTCGATCTCAGCGTCAACCATCTCAGGTCTCGACTCATCCCTTCGGGGAATATCGTCGTCTTGGGGCGTTCTTCGACACAGCATCATTCGCAGTTCACCCCTCCCAGGAAACGACAGTAAAGCTGCCATGAAGCCTTGGAAGATTTCTTCAGTGTCGTGAGACCACAGCCCTGAATCTTGCATCCCACATCGGTCTGATAAACTCTTGGGCGAATTTGGGGGACACTTGACCTGTATGAAGCGATGCCTATACTCCGATTTTGCATTTTGGAATGGGATTTTCGAACCTTATGGTATTACATCATCCCATTTTCCAACCTTCTGGTGATATCAACTCAAGGGTGATTGAATCCGTCGGACCTACATGCA
Organism: Lithobius niger; assembly: GCA_023313725.1. Classification (NCBI taxonomy): domain Eukaryota; kingdom Metazoa; phylum Arthropoda; class Chilopoda; order Lithobiomorpha; family Lithobiidae; genus Lithobius; species Lithobius niger. Next base: position 31,321 of record JAHWFP010080229.1, read on the forward strand.
GCAGTTCCGATTCACGAGTCCACAGCTGACGAACTTCTCTTCACGGACGCTTCTTCTAACATGGGCGGAGGAGCCCGTTTCGAAGGTCTCCAGACATCTGGAATCTGGACGGCAGAGGTGTAGGTTTTGCATATCAACGAACCTGAACTGCGAGCTTTTCTTTTCTCGGTTCTGGCCTGAAACAGCCTCCGCAAAGGGAAGACCAAACTGTCATATTTGTCTATGCAAAGCAGTATCCGACGTGGAGAGTGCAGGTTTAACTCTTTCAGCATCAATTTGACTGAAACCAAGAAGCTCTTGGAGATCTACGAACTTCTCCGCCTCAGGCTACACCGCGACACGTTGCTGAGAAACGATTGTCCGGACAACTCCCTATTCCGACGATGAATGGAAATTGGGCCTGAACATTTGTGGAGCCTAATTCCAATTGTGGAAAAAGCCCATGTCGACCTGTTGGCCACAGGTTTCTACTCTCAACTTTCGCATTTTGTATTCCCCTATCCCGACTCGAGGGTCTGGTCGGCAGACGCTCTGTCAATGTCTAGGACGGGACTTGATGCATATGTATTTCCACTGTTGTCCCTTCTTCATGTGACACACTACATGTTCTGCCCAACCAAGGGAGTATTCAAACTATTCGCACCTCTGTGGCCTGCAGCGCCAGGGTACATGATTGTCTTTGAACTAATGAAGGAGGGTCCAATTCCCCTTCCAGTGTCCAGGTTCATCCTAGTGCATCACCAGGGCTCAAGAAATACAGTCGCCAATTCGCCAAATGCAAAAAAAAAATTGGTACTGGCGACTAAATATTATCTTAAGTAGCCACTGTGACGAATTTCCCATGCCCTTTTTTTGTATAGAATTCGCCAACAATACATTCTTTTTAGCATCACGTGGAAAACAAAAATAGATCACAGCCGCATCGTTATTTTCAGGGAAGGTTTTAACTTCTCATTCACGGTGCTATTATTTACTTTTTTAATAACTAAACTTTTATTTACTATTTCATTTACCTTTTGTTATTTAAAGAATTCTGGTGACTGTAAAACGTTAGTAGCCTAACTTTACTGGATGATCCTTAGCAACATTACTTTTTGCGGAGCCCAGTTACAAAGGTCAGCAACGATCAGCAGTGAAAATATGAAAATCAGAAATCCAGCACAGTGATGCTGGGAGTTGGTGATCTTACAAAGTTTTGCAAAATTCGTTGTATTAAAATTATAATTAATTAAGACTTAAAAAATGAATAAAAAGTACGGTAATGAAGAGTGTTATTTTAATTATTAACTGCTGAATTGGTTTGGCTCATGAAACTAGCGGATATCGGTAGGGTGCTCTATAAGTGACAACCAGGAAAAAGCAATCGAGATTAGGTCACTAAAATTAAAAGAAAATAAATCGAAAGTAAAAATGTTCTCTTATATTTTTTTTACTTTGTTAGTGACAATAAAACTATAACTCTACCGTTTAAGTATCTCCAGTTTTCCAACTCTATCTTGCATATTACTGGTAGTAGGTGCACCTTTCAGTTAACTTTTAAGAGCAATTTGTCAACATCTGCTTTTGCTTTGCTAGCGTGAACGTTTTGACAAATCCAAGTTCCAAGTAGTAACTTGGGATTTACTTGGCAGCACAAGCGACAAACAAGAATGGAAATAGAAAACGTAGATTTATTGACACCAATGGTTACAAATTCAATAACCAAAATAATAAAAATTTAAAAATACACTTTGGCACAAACTGGGGGCTGACTCAGTCCCCTCGGCTTGACCAAGACACAGCGTCCGACTGCGCGGGCCCTTAGGGCTCAGTCATAGAGAGGTAGCGTGGCTGACCCGAACTACAAAAGCGCCAG
>JAHWFP010080229.1:33185-60246 GCA_023313725.1 Lithobius niger
CAGTCATAGAGAGGTAGCGTGGCTGACCCGAACTACAAAAGCGCCAGGCCCGGAAGGGGAGGTGTGTTTGGGGGCCAGCGAGTCCTGATCCTTCACGCGGGAAGGACGAGGAAGCCCAAATGAAGCCGATAGGCTGAGGGCCCCCAAAAAGAAAATTAATAAAATTAAGGTTATGTAAGAGGCACGTTCGATGTAAGTGGGAGTAGTATGACTCGCCTGAATGTCCCGGTGCAGAAGACGGGCCTGAACAAAATAGCCTTCGATGTGGTATCGATAAAAGCGTCACAAAAACACTGATAGGAGAAAATGAGAAATAGACTCTCCTTACAATGAACACACAAAAGAGCACTGCAATTAAAATTAAAAGCACTTTGGTAGAGCAGGAAAAATAAAGATCACTCTGAGGCTTGAACACTGCACTAAAACGGGAACTTCCCAGAAGAAACAAATTATTGGCACATGTAGATTTCCCCATTGTAGGCACCATATGCTGGGCCACAAATTGGCACTAAGCCATGCAACAAAGCAAATGAGCCCAAGCACTGCCAGCAAGGCTTAACTTCAATGAAAGCCATGTGCAAAACACTGGAAGCACTGCACGGAAAAGGTGAAGCACTGAAATGAACCAAAAGTAATGCCTGATGCATGAAACTCGACGCACTGCACTGAAACACAAAACACCCACTGATGTGGTGAAACGAAGCTGGAGTGAAAAGAAGCACTAACTAGTGCGACGAAGCACTAACTACTGGTGAACGTGTGCTGAGGGGTGACGGGTTTCCAGTGATGTTTTCGTGGTCGAACACATGCGTCGTTGTGCATCTTGAAGTGTGTCGAGATTGGTATGTATATAACGACAGTAGCAATTAGACGACCAGCGACCCAGAGTCTGAATCAAATGGTCTTCTACTCGAGTTGCTGCTGCTGTGGTAGCTGCACCGATTCGAAAAGAGTGTCCATTGTAGAGGGTCTCGTCCAAACCAAGTCTTGTAAGAAGTGTCTTGAGCTTGTCGATAAAAAACTTTCGTGTGAGAGGTGAACTGTCATCTTGAATGAAAAAAAGCACTATTATTCTTAACATGCATATTGCTCGTCAAGGCACGGTATACAGATAAGGCACGCACTGGGCAGATAGTTGTGCCTGTACAAAAAAGGTGTATGGTGACTCCTTGGCGGAAAGGGTCAGTTTTTGAAGAGCATAGTGTAATCAATGCTCGTTTTGCATTGACATCAATTGCATGGACACGAGACACAGTCAGATCTGCATTGGGGTTAAACCTGGTCTTTACTGCGAACTCCCCGCAGCGAAGGAACGCAAAGAATGCCACGGTGCAAACTGCCTCTAACAGTACATCGACGAACGGCGAGAAGAGTCCTCTCCTCAGTGCCTGTACCATGCGACTTAACAGTTCAAAGATAATAGGCAACCGAGGTTTCCGGTTAGGTGCTGCTAAACGTTTCACTGCACGTAGTACTGTAGTGAGTCCCGGAAGTGGAGAGCCTGTAGCATCATACAGTGGATTGCTGTAACCATTGCGCACAAAGGAGAAACGAATTCCACACAAGTATAATTTGATAGTGCCATGCTTAAGGAAAAGGGTTCGGAAGCAGTGAGCCACAAAGTAAATCAGTAGACGTTCATTCACAGGGGGGAGTTCTGTGCACCAGGTCAGTCTGTGAAGAGTAAGAAAATAAAGATAACGTTTGAAACCCGTGCTATAAGCTTGTTGCGTGCTTCCTGCAAGTCATGCCTGAAACAATTGCTGTACGGTTTCCGTCAGCGCATGATTACTCGGGAAAAGCAGGGGCAGCTCTCCGGTATTGGGCTGGCTTGAGGGACGAGTCGCCGAAATCTGTCCATCTGAAACCGAGAAAGCGAATCGGCAATATTATTTTCAACACCTGGGACGTGCATGGCAGCAATAGTGTAGTTTCCATGCAGAGCATTCCATGTGAGACGCCGCATTAGTAACATGATAGAGGGGATTGGTGATCTCCCTTTATTAAGGATGTGAACGGTGGCTTCATTGTCGCACATAAAAAGGATTTTCTTTCTAGGCCACTTCTCTCCCCAAAGACATGAGGCAACAACAATAGTGTACAGTTCGAGTAGGGCCATGGAAATTTCTTTCTGGGGTAGATTTAGGATCTCCTGTGGCCAACGTTCGGCAAACCAGCAACCCGCAAAATAACCTCCAAAACCGACCGTGGATGCCGCATCTGTAAAAATCTGAAGATCGGGAGCTCTCGTAAAAGAAAGTTCTTGAAACAAGGAAATGCCGTTCCACTCGGTAAGGAAGGTACCCCACATAAGCAGCTCTCTCCTGCAATTAGCATTGAGGGAAACATGATGGTGCAGCTTACGTACACTCTTGGCCAGACTCAGTAAATAACCTACAAAAGAACGCCCTGCAGGAATTACTCTAGTTGCAAAATTAAGGTGTCCTAAAAGACACAACAGCTCTCTTTTCGTGCAACGTTTGCTTCTGTAGAAGGACATGAGCAATTCGCTGATTCTCTGCAACTTGTCAGGTGGCAGGCGTGCTTCCATTTTCTGTGTATCTAAAATTATGCCAAGAAATTCAAGTTTCCTAAGGGGCCCAATGGTCTTGCCTGGGGATAATGTGATATTCAGCTTTTTAAACAGGTGGGTTAGTACAGCCATAGTACGCAGGCCATCCTCCTCCGGCAAGTCCAATGTCAGAAAATCGTCTAATAAATGGAGGATGTTAGCGACACCATAATTATGTTCTACAATCCAACAAATTGCTGTAGAAAGTCTGTCAAAAATTTTAGGGCTTGACCTTGACCCGAACACCAGTCGTGTAAAAAAGAAGTATTCTTCCTTCCACTTGATTCCGTGAAGGTGCCACAACTTTGGCCTAATTGGCACCAGTTTGAAAGCATCCATGATATCTGCTTTGCAAAGAAAAGTTCCCTGACCTAGCTGTGAAATAATCCTGATGGCATCGTCCACTCTAGTGTAAGAGAGCGAGAATTTAGATTTATCAATTAAATCATTAAGACTAAAATTGTAAGGATCGTTGTGTGGGGATGACAAGTCAACGATCAATCTTTTCTTGAAAGAATATTTTCCCGTGGCGATACCGATCGGGTTAATTCTATAAGTATCGAACGGTGGCTTGTCAAAAGGACCTAACAGGAAACCCTTCTTAACTTCGTCTGCAACGAGGGCAGTGACAACATCAGGTTCGTTCATGGCAGACAATAAATTCTTGCATTCCAGTGACCCGGGTGGTAATTGTTCAATCCCTGTGTCGAAACCAAAACGAAAACCATCAATTAGATCGTTAACCTCATCCTGGTTAGGGTGTAAAGCGAGTTCCTCCTGAAGTGCTTCAATGCAAACTGGTGTTGTCACTGTGTTAAAACAAGGTTGCAGTCATGGCGCGTTTGAAGGTCTAGTGGACTCTGCAGATTTACAGGCTACAGCTCTGTGCAAGTTCTTACATTTGGAGCACGCATGGAGCAGGGCACATGTGTTTCGAGTACACCCTCGTTCCGAGTTGTAGTTGTTGCAAATTTCTGCATCCTTATGGAAAACACGAGGCCTCCCATGCCTATCGTTGCTAGAAGGCTGGTTTGTTACCATACGCGGAAATGTTTGCGAGGATCCTACTGCTCGTTGTCCCTTATTGGCTGCCACTCCGCCTGAAGATGTCTGTTGCTGGGGACACATAGTGGTAGTGTGGGCAATGCTGCTGCATACTCCGCAAGACGAAACTCTCTGACCAGCAAAAATGATATTGAAAAGAATGCTATCCCGAATGCTCCAGTCCACAACTACGTTACTTTGGCGAAGAATGGCTGCAGCTTTGCTAGAAAAGGCGGTGTGGTACTGGTAAAATCCATTTCCACGAAACTGCTGCGACATTTGTAGAACATCTCTAAGGTACATGTCCATCTCTTTATGCCTTTCAGGGTAAACGTCGCACAAAATCGATTTATAAATGCTAAAACCCATAACAAATTCTTCCACCGTAAGTGGCCGTTGCAAACGACTATCAATGGATTTTAAATTGATGACAATCCCGTCTGATGTTTCTACACTACGGACAGCCTCGGGAAATGCTCCATGGTTAGAAGGAAAAATAAGCAGCGCTAGATTAATTTCCTTACCTTCGATTATATCACGTCGAAGTTGTGGACTAATTGTTTCTACGTGGGCAACAGAGTCGGCAGCTATTCCGGAGCCAAAACCAGTTGTTGAAAAATTGCGCACGGGATCTCTGGAAAAGCGATCGTAATAATTTGCAACGAAATTGGAAGTCACGTGCGTTTGTTGTGGTCTTCGTACGGCCGCTGCAGACGACAGCGTGTAGGTTCCTGGAAACGGAAGTACTTCCGGTGCTGCTCCGATGCGATGCGCGTTGGTGAGAAGCCGGGATGCGATGACGTCACGCGCTTGGTCATGGCTGACTGCCGATGGACGCGTTGCTGCTCTCTCTTGTTGAAGTGCATCGAATCTTTGGCGTAGATCGTTGTAATCTTGTCGCATCGAGTCCAAAATTGCATTCATGTCGCCCTCTCTAATACCTGCACTGCTTGCTTCCGTGATTCGAGCGTTTGAAATTTCACGTAGATCCGACGTGTTTACCTGGTTGGGGTTATTGACCTCGCAGTCTGTGTGTACTGCTACTGACGAGTTTGATCGGGAGATTACGGGAGTCGCGGTGGGGAATCCTTGATTTTCTCGATAAAGTTGCAACATGTGCTGCCTCCGAAATCCTGTCGGGACTTTAATTCCCGTGGCGGCCAGCTTCGTTTTAAGTTCGTCAGCAGTCCAATTTTCCGGTAGAGTTGGGTCCAGAACTGTTCGCTGTTTCTTGGCTGGTCGACCCCGCTGTTTGGAGGGGCTTGGTGAATCAGTGGTGTCGTTTCCCACTCGTTTCGTAATTTTTTTCGGCATCGCAGACGTAATCAAAAAAAGCTTAAACGAAAGTCAACAGCCTAGCAAAAAGCGTGCGTCACTTGACAGCGTTGGCACAACACTGACTCTCACCTCAGTGACCTTACGTGCCCAAAATGAGGTCAATGCCTGCGGCTGTAAACAACAGAGGGGACAGGAAAGGTTCGTTTGTGCTGCCAACCAAACTCAACCCACTGAAAACACTAGCTTACAAGTAAAGCTTGCTTCAGTTGTTCCTGAATGAAATTTAAGGGCTGCCACTGGTAGACATTTCTTTTAAAAAGTTTATTCACGGAAATTCACGAATCTGGAATGGAAACTTATCCACTTAATTTAAGCCTTTTTTCCGTGCTGGGAATGGGTTAGAAAGGTGTACGAGTATGTGGGGGGTAATTTTAAATCACGTGTTCCTAAGTTGGGTGCCTTTCACCAAGTCATGAGTTGTTGGAGCGGAGGGAATGCAAGCAAAGTAAGCTAAGGAAATTTTTTAACGACCAATCTTACAATTTTTCGCCTTTAACCATTTTTTTTGGCTAGACCATATTTTGAATTACTAGGGATGCACGTTTTTTTTTTTTTTAGCAGGTAGGGGATGTGACCCTGGAAACCCCGGTTTGACAGTTATTTTAAATTTAGTGCATGATATCAATTTGTTTTGAATTTGTTTCATAATTTCCAGTTTTCATGTTTTCTTTCTTGCAAGTATGATATACTACAATAAGTACGTCCAAAGACTTCTATCCTTGTTTATAGTTGAGTAACAAAAAGTCTCATCTTGGTAGTTTTCAGTTGTTGGTAATGAATGATTTTAATCAGTTTAATAAGGTTGATGCAGTTTTAATGACTGCACGTTAAATTTTACCGGCTTTTTCATTATTAAAGTTTCCCTTTTTTATTACTAAAATAAAAAAACCACTTGCATTGTGGTTATTTTTGGTAATAAAAAATAAAAATAAAGTCCTCATGTCTTGACAAATATTTATGCCCGAGAAACTTTTAACATTTGTTTTTTGGGGACTGTTGGCGACTTTTGGGGACTGTTTTTTTGGGGGACTTTTGGCGACTAAAAACTATTGAATAGGAGCCAACTTAGCGCCCAATTTTTTTAAATATTTCTTGAGCCGTGTGCATCACGTCGGAAAGACGACCCACCTGTTCTCTGAATTTCTTCATCTTCACGGGTGGAGATACGGACGGCCAACATTCACTCTGTTGGTTTTAGCGCGTGAAGTAGTCGAGCGTCTTCTCCGCGGTCACCGTCTGTCAACAATCCCTTACTCGGTGACATGATGGGAAATTTGGATTCTCGGTGCACATATCACAGGTTCAATCCAACTAACACTTCGGAAACGTTCTTTTTGTCGTTTCTTGAACATCGTCAGCCTTATGATTTCACGATTCTTTCTGGCATTGATAAACTCAAGACCATAAACAAAACAAATTTCCCCATATGGGAAATGCCTTCGATTTGTCAGGCCAAAAAAAAAGGCTCATTTTAACTCTCTTCACTCGACTTCTCTTTTTCACCTGTCTTTGAAAACAGTTTTCTCGTGGCTTTGGCTCCCGCTGCCAAGCGGAATGAGTTGGTGGCGTTCTCAAGGAAGACATTTACATCAGGTTGGCTCGAGGCTGGTCCTCTGTCATTTTGACTTTCCGGCTGAATTCAGAGCTAAAAACCTGAAGCCCAACTTTGTTCGCAAACCAAGACCCTTTGTAGATCGAGATGAGAGAGGGGTCGCATTTTCCATTCGAGCTCTATGGCGTTATCTTGATGGGACGATGATTCTCATAACTTCGCACTCGGCAGGTGGAATTCAAGTTAGACCTCCTTCACTTTTTCTACTGAAAGATCTAATCTCTGATGACGTAAAACCACCTTCCATAATATGAGGAAGCTTGGACGATGGATCTGCGAAGGAATCGAAGGGCCTGCCAAGTAAACTTGGGGGCTCATGAGCTCCATGCTTTGGCTGCGTCTTGGGCCGATGGACCAGGGCTTCTTCTTGATGCGACTGTACGGGCAGGTTCTTGGGATTACCGGAACGTCTTCATCTCTCTTTATTGCGCAATACTAGTGTTTCGAGAAATGAACTGTCCATGAGGAAACTCATCGTCGCAGGGAGCATGTTGACCGTTTACATGACCAAACATTTTGAACGCTCTGAGAAAGGCTTTCACAGTAGTCCTGGCCCCATCATATAGTGCCGTAAAAAAAATGGGGTCCAGAGTTTTTTGTTTTTGATTTGTTCTTGGATCATAATAGAAGTAATTTAGCTTGGGTAGACATTTCTAATCCACGGCAAAATTTACCGGACGCCATTTTCCAAAATGGCGGATGTGTTGCACTAATGTTCTTATATTCCAGGAACCGTACTACGTACAAAGTTACTTTTAGTGTCCAAACATAGGTATTTCGGGTCAAGGAATCCAACCGAGTCAGAAAATAATTCATCAGAGCAACCCTTCCGCCATTTTCCAAAATGGCGGCTATAGTGATGTGTAGTAGCCATCACATTGAGATAGAAAATAATAGAGGAAAAAGAAGATGTAAAATGAAATGAAACAAATAATAATGATTTTTAATCCTTTTATATTTACACCAAATAATCTGTATGGCTTAAAATGGGAAAAAAATTAAGTTATCACTTATTTGTTTACTAATTCGGTTATTGATCATTTATTTCGGCAGTCACCCTTGGCACATTTGCAGAATGTTGAACATTTCACAAGAGCGTATCGACAAGAACATCTTTTTGTGGCACAGGCTTTGCAACTGCATGTACGTACAAGTTCTGTTGGTAGAGGCTTTAGGAATTTCATAGGTCTTAGCACCCCATTAACTTCTTCCCAACCAAATTCACACGGATCTTTCTCTACAAACGCAAAATTCAGAACACTGATGCATCTTCTGATCAAGTAGAATGCTCTTTTAATGTGTCCACGCACAGAGTGTGATGTTGGTGGAAGGTCGCATAGCGCGACTGACCTCTTGAACTCACTGTACCGAAGGTCGTCAAATGTGTCGCAGACAGAACTCGGCTTCCATACACGAACTAAGTAATTTTCCACGCCTTGAAAGTCACATTCCTCTTCTGTCTCAGCGAATTCTTGTAGAAACTTCGTAGGTTCTGCAGTTATAGCTCCAAGCTTTGTTCCTATTTTGCTCATAATGTCATCACCTGTAAGAATATGTGCCTTGATGAGAACTCTGGACATGGCTGGGTTAAGTTTTATGTTTAGAATATGAAGCGGGATTAAGTGTCTTTTTCTCACCTGTTCCGTAACGTATCTATAACTCTGACAAACCTTGATTTAGAAACATTCCAACAAATCTAAGTAGCAGAATAATAACATCTGTGTCATTTGACAGCACAATGACTCTTTTGGAACCATTTCTAACAGTCCATTCAGTATGTGGCACAATACGAAGGTCAGCTTCCTCCATTGTGCTGTTAAGTTCTTGAACAATATGGTCCGTACCCTTTGAGTATATCTCTGCTGGAACCAACTCCTCATTGACAATCATTCCACTCGCAATTATTGGAAATTCAGTGTTGACGGAATCATCAGCAAGGTTTTGGCGTGTTAACATCTCCAAGTTTATCTTGTTTGATGTTGATGACCAGAATTTATCAAGTTGCACAGGTACAGGTGTCGAATTTTGGATGCTGGCAAGATCAATTGTTCCACTAGTAGACATTCGTCTTATTCTTTCACATTCTTTGACAGAGAGTTCCAGATAACTGTCGAAGACAACGTGCAATTCTTGCAAGGGGCACACTGACTTTGATCTCTGTAGAACAGTCTGAATTACCTCTCCAAAGTTTTGCTTTGGTGAGATCTTGACCATTCGCATTTGTGACATGTAGTCTACAATAACAGCAGTTTTCAATGAGGACGCATTTTCAAATTTAAATTCCTCAGGTGCAATTTTTTTTCTCAAGCTCTTGAACGAGTTTATGCTTCACTGGTTTCGTTGCAGCTTCTCCATCAAATAAGGCGTTTGTATGAAGAAGGTCATATGACAAAATATCCTTGCTTAGCTCCCCTCTTTCCTTCGCTACATCCATCTCTCTATGTGCTTGTGAAAGTTGTTTTTTTGTAATCTGTTTTGGAGTGGCTGGTTGAACGAAACTCTTACCTTGAAAATTAAAGCGTGGAAGTTTAACTTTAGTGATTGTATCAAACAACTTTTTCTCTTTAAATACAAATCTCTCTTGCTTTAATCGTGCATACAGTTTCGATCCATTTTCCAAGACATCTAGTATACGTGTCTTTACATCATCATCCACATATTGTTTGGTCACGAAATTGTGGAGTCGCACTGGCTCATGCATTTCAAAGGGATTTCCTTGCTGCTGCATGAAATGTAGAAGGCTTTCAACATTTTTATCAAAACGTTCCCCTCTCCTTCCTACAAGATCGTGGTGAGGAACAGTTTCACGGTGATCCATTAGTTTTGAATTTGTTAACTCTCTGAAAACATTGCAAATAGAAAGGACTTCATAGTAAACTAACTGCCATTGAGCAACATAGTCACTTTTACGTGTTTGGCCAACAATTCCCTTGGAGCTTTTCTGTGATCGCTGAATTGTCTGTTCTAATTTCATGTCTGGGGCGACAGCGTTGAACTTTCCCTCCCTATCCTTCACCACACAATGTGATTGGATGAATTTTCTGTAGAGGTATGGTTTTTCCACTTCTAGCTTCTTCACTCTTTCTAAATACCAGGACCCATATCGTAGATAGTTTATACAATCAAATTCTCGAAACACAGTGATCAGTGACTCACGTGCAACTCCCAATCACCTTCCCGATCTGCATGTGCTAAGTTTTTCACCAGAGCTATAATGTCTAAAACATTTCCCCAATACTTACAAAGTTCTGATTTTTCTTCACATTCTTTGACAAACTCTACGAACTTGGTTTTCAGGTTTTCAGATTTTGACCTAAGAGCATTGAATATTGCCTGGCTTTGTATTAGGTCTTTTGAATGAAGCGCATCCTGTGCCTTGTTCACTTCTGAAATAAGATCTGAAAAACCTAATTTGTCATTCTTTTTCCAGAACGCATTCCAACGCAATGTTTGTATAGTCTCTGATATGATGAGCATTCCATGTAATGAACGCACATAATGAGTTCCGCTCAGTACTGACTGGACAGTTTTGCTTCCAAAGATGTCAGCTTCAATAAGTGCATCTTCTATGCCACATCCGCTGAGATAACTTCCTGCACATCGCAGAGCAACTTTTGTCATGTGGAAACCTCCCATCATTGGATAAAGGTCGTCAAATTCTACTGGATTGCTCATAACAATGTCAGCAACGGTACAGAAAACACCTTCATCACAGAAAATTGGCATGATAGGTTGGTCTTCAAGCTGAGCACGTACATTCTGGAAATTTGTTAGAGCTGTGTATACTGTTGAGTCGTTTGTAACAGGAGCTGGTATTACTGGTAAAAACCCAACTTTTATCAGTGGAACGGTATTCTGAGAGATCAGAGCATGAATTCCAGCCCACGGAGGAACTGACTTTTTTTCATCTTTCAGTCCGCACCGAATAAGAGATATGATAAATTCAGTTAAATCAGCTTTGCAGACCGCAACATCAGGCAAATGAAGATCCATGTCCTCTGCTACTTTGAAGCTTTCTGGTAGACTGGGACATGTTGCTGGCTTATGGTGGTTCTGCACATATTGGCAGGGCAGTTGGGTTGTAAGTTTGCAGCTTCTTTTGTTTATGCCTGCAGCTGAGCAGATTGTTTTCCAACAGCTATTTCAACTGGTACAGTCTTGAAAAACCACCATGGCTGTATCATGTGTGCTGGGTGTTCCAGACCAAGAGGAGCTATCTTCAAAATCAAAATTATCAAGTGCAGCAATGGTAAATCCTTTCCTGGTAAAATGACTTGGAAGTGGTGTGCTGTTGGCTTCACATGATTTGACTGCATGTGCTGCTAACAACTTCCTGCTCCTGACTATGTCATTATAACTTGTTGATACACCGATCCTGTTCATTGAAGTGATGAGCTCCCTACTTTTGCACTTGTCATAGATTGAGTGGGCAGTCTTCATATGTAGTGGAGTTTTCTTTTTGCCATGATGTAATTCATAAAACATGATTTGGAAAAGACAGTACATTTGCACAACCAGTCGGTTCATGGGACTATCCCCCACTTCTTCGCTTATCTCTTCAAAGCCATCATCAATGTTGTCTGCTTCAGTTCCGAACTGAAGAACCTCAGTTCGTAACAGTTTTGCTTTGCTGATATTAAACAATGATGAAAAAAAATGTTAAGACAACATCAGGCATTCTAGTTAACTCCCATGATTTTTGGAGCTCTTGGGCATCACAAAATTTGTCACCAAGTCCAAATTCAACATCTTTCAAGACATTTCTTAAAATGGTTCCTGATGATTTTACGGCATCCTGTGATCTTATTATGGCAGTGAGAATTTCTGGAGTCAAATCAGCAGAGAATACCATGAGTGGCTCGTTCTTTTTGTCAGACTCACAGAAGAGAATTCTGTCATTGTACGTGCTTACTAGAAAAATCTTTATTTCATTATTATGGATCAGTATTGTTTCATCAATGTTTGACATCAATTCCCTGATCTCACTGAGTGTGAACCCATAGCCAGCACTCAATAGTGGCTCTAAAACTTCATTTGCCTTTTTAAACAGTATAAACTTCACTGAAGGCTGGTGGGTTTGCTTCTGCTGGGAGCTCATTGCACGTTCATATTTACGAATGTACACACGCATGCAGTTTGGGTGGGCATACAAATCTGCTGCAAATATTTTCACTTCACTATTTAGATCCGCTACTCGGGTGAAAACTTCATCTTTGAAGAAACTGGCTGCAGATAAAAACATGTTGGCCCTTTTAGACTCACATACTCTGTACTTTGTTCTTTCATCAGCCCCTTTAGCCCTCATTCTGCATGCACCACAGGTTATACATTGATGATCTTCCGGTTTCTTATTAGTTGATGGAGGTGGACGAGGGGGAGCCATCGATCTTCGAAGTAGTTGGGTTTCGGGCTCCGTGCTCTTCGTTCTCTAGGAAGATTCTGATTCTTGATGTGATTCAGTGGTTTCTGCTACTTTTTCACGAATTTTCTCCAGGCTTTTTGCCATTGTGTATGACTTGTAACAGTCATTATTACAATGGTAAAAGATTTGCTCGTCCACAGCCATCATTTTCAATCTTTTGTAAACTTCGTCGTGCCTTATTTCTGCAGCATCTCGAACTCTCTTCTGTCCAGCTTCAGTTGACGTTAGCTTTTCTTTCGTATTACTTTGGCATATTATAAATTTTTCTTTATTGAAGGGACCGTCAGCTTTTGTTGTTAGTAACACACCATCAGGAGGTAAAGATCCTCTGCTGCCAGCAGCTTCGCTCATTTTTTTACGATTTTTAATCAGTGGAAAACCTGTAATCAATATAATATTAAATTATTAACCAATGTGATGACTACAACACATCATTATAGCCGCCATTTTGGAAAATGGCGGAAGGGTTGCTCTGATGAAATATTTTCTGACTCGGTTGGATTCCTTGACCCGAAATACCTATGTTTGGACACCAAAAGTAACTTTGTACGTAGTACGGTTCCTGGAATATAAGAACATTAGTGCAACACATCCGCCATTTTGGAAAATGGCGTCCGGTAAATTTCGCCGTGGATTAGAAATGTCTACCCAAGCTAAATTACTTCTATTATGATCCAAGAACACAAATCAAAAACAAAAATCTCTGGACCCCAATTTTTTTACGACACTATACGATGGGGCCGGGATTACAGTGGTAATTCAAGATCACTATGGTTGGTTGCATAACCAACAAGTGAATCTGTGCTTCGCAAACCTTAGGGCGATTCACACCGTGCCACTTTGGAGAAATCTGACACAGTGGAGAGTTCAGCACCATGAACTTTAATCGACGGTCACAGTGCTACGGTGTGGCGTATACCATGTGCAATGCCAAACTTTCGCACACAGGAGAAAAGTGTTCATCAGGTGCACATGGAACACTCCAGTGTATTCAGTCACAGTTCAAAATGACACAGGAAAACGTGCGCATTTTAATGAACTATGTAACGGCAGATGCTACGACGGCTTAGGTGCTTGTAACGCCCCCGGTTTCCCTTGTGTACGTGGAGTTTCAGTCTAAGGTGCAATGGTGTTTACGACGACTTTTAACGTTCATTAACACAGCATGGGCAATTGTCCTAGCATGGGGGATGGAGCGCCGGTCCTAATTAAAGGGGCCTAACCTTAATACTGTCGGTAAACGGTGCCACCAACGCTGGATTTAACTGTTTAACTAGCTAAAATTAAATGATGGGCTACATATTTATTTTACACTAAAAGACAATTAATCAATCTAGCAAACAGACTGAAGCTTAAAACTCCTGGTTTTATTTTTGCGACGGAATGAAATAACACTTTACATCATAGTTTGCTTCTAAAAGCTTTTGAATACAATCATTTAAAAGTAACAAGTTTGGAATATACAAATTAGTAATTCACACGTTTTCAGACCAACAACACTTGTGTTTGGAATAAAGTTTAAATTTTCACATTAGAAAAAGTAATACTGGGTGCTCCCGGAGACACCCGCAAGACTTGACAGCCCCAACTGATTAAAGTCTATCTGACAGTGTGTTTCATACACGATCAACCGTCCACAGTTATGTTTCTAAGTTTTCCAAGTACAAAAGATCAACATCCCTTAGTTCCCGCAGAAACTGTTCTAAGAAATAAAAAGCCCGGCAATTTTATACTTAGGCATCAGTATTTTTCCTTTGACTTCCACAAAGATCAAACCGTCTGTTAGTTTAAGTTAAAAATCCATTTAAAGTAAACTAGGAAAATTGGTTTTTAGGAAGACTCTTACGTTATGGGGTGTGAGAACCTAATATGCCGCTTACGGCGTCACCACCATCATTTTCTCTAAGCTAGAGGTTAAGTTTACGAATTTAAACTATAAATTTAGAATATGGGGGTCCTAAAGTAAACTTTCTAAAGCTAAACTACAACATACGAACCACTACCATTTTGCCCGGCATGGCATCCCACGGACATGGCGTCTCCACTCCCGACTGGCATGACCCTTCTAGCTTGAGAGATCTGTTAGCTGTGCTCTGGGTGCTTGGGGGTGGGGGTTTTTATGCTCGAAACCGGAAGTTCGCGCGGACGGGCAGGAGAGCTACGGGGGTCTGGTTAGCTGAGGGTCTTGAAAACAATGGAAAGTGGGAGGAGAAGTCGGTTCTCGGAAGGACTGGGTGCAGAGCCGTTTGAAGGAGTAGGGAGATGTAAAGATAGGCCAGTTTGAGTTTTACTCAAGTGAACTTTGGGAAATAGGCCTTTACTTTGAAATATTGACTATGGAATGAATGTTTGCAACGTGAATAGGCTATGGTTAAAGCTTAATACTTGGCTTTGGGTAATGGCATTACTATTAAATTGAATAAGCTTTAACGGTAAACTGCAGTGTTATACACCACAACTAGTTTTGGCTGGGGGGGGGGGGGGGGATTTGAGGATTCGAAGTTTTTGCACAGTTTGACTTTCGGATAGCATTGGAACAGATCTTTTATAAATTTCTTTTGGTTTTTAATAGTAGAATAAGCTAGCAGTACCATTCGGTAAGTCTAAGTCGGGTTTCGAGGAGAACTAAAACAATCATATATACACTAAAAATTCGTGTCCGGTAGAATGCCGATGTCGAATTACGTTGGACAGATGGTAGCGTTTCTGGGGGTAAAGGATTATTATAAAAGTATAAATGCGGTTAAATAAACTAGCTAAGTTGGTTGCTATGACGCATTTAAGTTAATTTGGAATTCCAACTTTAAAGTTGAGAGACAAAATCGATCGTTGTGGAAATTTTTCATAAGGATTGCAGCTGACAAACACAATAAAAAATATCACACTTGAAATGGTTGTCTGTACATGTATGTGAGGTTAAGTACCTTCGTAGAGGAAGCCCCTCCTAATCTACAACTAAGCTAGTGTTTGAGGCTTTTTGCCCGAAAATAGGATAAAATCAAAATACATGAGTACAAATCGTCAATAATGGCGGCCATGATGAAGGAGTGCTGCGGTTGGTTTTGGATGATTTTCAAATGTAGATTTGAGGATCTTCTGGATGGAAAGTTCGGATTTGGGCTTCCCCAAGAGGTAGATAATAGGACTGGCTATTAAATGTCGAAGAGTTTGACCTATTTGGTCCATTATTGAGAAAACGGCGAGATTTGCCTAATCGAGGCATTTGGGCGCTCAAGAAAAAAAAATTTGCTCGTTTGGCAAAACGAGCGTTTTTCGGCGGTCCACGTTTACAACTGTCACTTGCTCGCATATGCAAAGTAAAACAAGTGACAGACTGTGTATCGGAAAAGGGGAAAGCCTCGCCTTTAGTAACAAGGTGAGAATTTTCTCATTATTCTTGATAAAAAAGTTTAATGGATTGTAAAAATAACTTAAACAATTGAATTCGTAAAAAATGTGGGTTTAGCCGGGTTCGTGCTGTCCGTCCGACCAGTTGGACAAAGTCAGCACATAATGAAGGTTAGTATTTTGCAGATAGTAAGAAACGAAAATTTTAACCCCGATTAAAATTAGTTTTTACTATCTTAAAATACTTACCTTCATTAGAACCCACCCTTCCTCCCCGCTATCGCAGAACCCGTAGCTTCCAGACTGGAACATGGGCCAAAACAAAAGTGAGCAGGCAAGCGCTATATCAGTGATATAAGGCGCGGCGCCAGCGCTCCTAGCAGCAGAGAGCTAAACTCACCATAATACTGATTGAAACAGTAAACAGGAGTTTCAATTTAATTCCGGGCAATTAAAAGAGCAAATCGAAACGATATAGCACATAATGAAGGTAAGTATTTTAGGATAGTAAAAACTAATTTTGATCGGGGTTAAAATTTTCGTTTTTCGAATTTAAAGTGCTCCTATGAGGTATCTAATAATCCTAAAAGGACATTCTTACGCACTTCTGGAAGGTGGTGATGTATTCTTTCCATCAATGCTAATCACAATTGTGTATCGTAAATAGGGACCATGCTACGCCCATTGAAAGGTGTTGTAACAACGTAGCGGCGAAAGAATATGCTGGTTTTGGGTCTCAAAGTGCTCCTATGAGCTACCTAATTACCCTAGACGTACATACTTAGGCTTTGAATACCGAAAAATCGGTCGACTCAGCATTTCTACTTTGGTTCAAGTTCATGACTAATACTCACAGTTTGATCACGCAAAACCAAAAGTCGAAGATCTTCAAAGGGTTTCCCTTCGAAAGGTTGTCGAAAATTCGCAAGTTTCGAGGGGAAACCCTTTGAAGATCTTCGACTTTCGGTTTTGCGTGATCAAACTGTGAGTATTAGACATACTTAGGCTTTTCTGAAAGGTGGTAATGTATTCTTTCCATCACTGCTAATCGCAATTATGTATCGTAAATAGGGACCGTCCTACGCCCATTGAAAGGGGTTTTCAAAATTTGCATACAGATGAACACAAAGCTGCTCTCACTCCACATCCTAGGCAATCGGAATGTGATAGCGGACTCCTCCTGCAGGAAGCTTCCCCTATGATTGGATGCTCAAGACATCCATTTTCAAATATCTGTTCACTGTATGAGGGACTCAAATGGTCAGTCTGGCAAGACGACCTCTGATCTCCGGTCTCTTCAAGAAGACCTATTTCGGGCGAAAACTGTATTCCCGCCTCAAGCTACAGGTCAAATCCCATCGTGCTAAACGCAAGCGACCGATTCAGCCGGTCAACGGACCCTTCGACTTATCTTCCTGGTCGTCTTGCAGGTCGACGACTTCTCACTCGGTCCCGATAGACGTCAACAGCGAGCTTCTCTCAAGGGAAAAGGTTCATGAACTCATGGATACTGCACTGCAGTTCTTTAACCGCAAGCGACCGGCTTCTCCGGTTGTACCTGCACCCAGCCACTTTACGTACGACTGGGTAACATCGATAGCCAAATAGATGAGCTTATCTACACCCGACGTTGCCGTTACCTCTCGACAACGGGACCCTCTTCCTCTTCTCTCCAACACCTCTGTCAGGTCGCCAACAGCCTTCGGTCGACTTGGACGCTTCTGCTCTTTCTGTGACGACCGCTGCCCTCCCCCCCCCCCCCCCCCCGATTTCTCCGATGCATCATCATGACATGCTTACTTCTTCTACCACCCGGTCGACCCAGACCCCTCTGAAATCCCTTTGCCGGACCTGACCAGCTTCAGCGACAAAACTCGGCCCTGTAAACGAGCGCCACCGAAAAACCCCTGTTTTTCAAAAATTAGAAATTTTTTTTCTTGAGGCACCAAATGCCTCGCCGAGGCATATCTGGCCGTTTTTGCAATAATGGTCCGATTTCCACAAACTCTTCGACGTTTAATAGCCTGTCCAAATACAAGATGCTTGGGGAAGCCCAAATCCGAACTTTCCACCCGGAAGTAACAATAAACCACGTTTGAAGATCGCCTCAAACTCACTACATCGCACTTTCATCATGGCCGCCATTATAAAATTCTGTATTTCTGTATCTTCATTTTATTCTTTTCTTTTAGGGCAAAAAGCCCAAACATATTAGCTTAGTGTATTGTAATAGGATTTATACAGACTACTAATTTGCAGTGTGATATTTTTTATTATGTTTGTCGGCCGCAATCCCTATGAAAAATTTCCACAACGATCGAATTTTAACTTTAAAATTTTAAACGTTAAATGTTCTCTGTAACTTAATGCGTTATAGCATTCAATTAAGCTAATTTATTTAACCGCATTTATACTTTATTTATATTCTTTTACCCCCAGAAACGCTACCATGTGTTCAAACGTATAAACGCATTACGACCTGGCATTCTACCGGACACGAATTTTTCAGTGTATATATGTTTATTTTAGTTCTCCTCTGGACCTGACTGTGACCCACCGAAACCTGCAAATAGCTTGATCTACTATTAAACACTAAAAGAATTCTTAAAAAGATCTGTTCAAACCAAATCCGAAAGTCAAACTGTGCAGAAACTTCGAATTACCCAATTTTGCCCCCCTCCCCAGCCAAAACTAGTTGTGGTGTTTAACACTACAGTTTACCGTTAAAGCTTGTTTAATTTAATAGTAATGTTCTAGACATTACCCAAAGCCAAGTAATAAGCTTTAACAAGAGCCTAATCACGTTGCAAACATGTAAATATTCAATCCGTAGCCAATAATACAAAATAAAGGCCCATTTCCGAAAGTTCAATTGAGTGAAACTCAAAACAGGCCGATCTTTTTCCGTTTTACATGTTCCTACTCCTTCAAACGGCTCTGCACCCAGTTCCTTTGTTCATCCGACTTCTCCTCCCACTTTCCATTGTTCTCGAGGCCCTCAGCCAATCAGACCCCCGTAGCTACCCCGCGAGTCCGCGCTTACTTCCGGTAATGTGCATAAAACCCCAGCCCCAGAAAGCTCAGTCAGCACAGCTCACAGATCTCAAGCTAGAGACCGGTCACGCCAGTCGGGAGTGGAGACGCCATGTCCGGAGAATGCCATGCCGGGCACGATGGTAGTGGTTCGTATGTTGTAGTTTAGCCTTTGAAAGTTTAATTTAGGACCCCCATATTCTAAATTCTAGTTTAATTGTAAACTTAACTCTCTAGCTAGGGAAAATTATGGTGGTGACGCCTGTAGCGGCATCTTAGGTTTCTTTCACCCCATAACGTCAGAGTGGTTCTCTTCCTAAAAACCAAATCTTTCCAGTTTATTTTAAATGGATTTTTAATCTAAACTAAATGACGGTTTGATCTTAGTGGAAGGCAAATTGAAACAAACTGATGCCTAAGTGTAAAATTGCCGGGCTTTTTATTACTTAGAACAGTTCTCGAGGGAACTAAGGGAGGTTGATCTTTTTGTGCTTGGAAAACTTAGAAACATAACTGTGGACGGTTGATCATGTTGAAACATACTGTCAGATAGACTACTATCAGTTGCGGCTGTTTAGTCTTGCGGGTGTCTCCGGGAGCACTCATGATTTACTTTTTCTAATGTGAAAATTTAAAACTTTATTCAAACCAAGTGTGTTTGTCTGAATTTGTGAAATACTAAGTGTATATTCACACTTGCTACTTTATGTAAATGTAAACTTGTTGCCTATTTAAATAATTGGTATTCAAAAGCTTTTAGAAGCAAACTATAATGTAAAGTGTACTTTCATTCTCTGTCGCAAAAATAAAACCAGGAGTTTTAAGCTTCAGTCGTTTGCTAGACTTGATTAATTGTATTTTAGTGTAAAATTAAATATGTAGCCCATTTTTAGATTTTAGCTAGTTAAACAGTTAAATCCACCGTTGGTGGCAGCGATACCGACAGTTTAAGGTTAGGCCCCTTTAATTAGGACCGGCGCTTCATCCCCCATGCTGGGACAGTGTCCATGCTGTGTTGTATAACGAAAAAAGTCGTCGTAAACACCGTAGAAACCTCAAGCTGAAACTCCACGTACACCAGGGAAACCGGGGGCGTTACAAGCACCTAAGCCGTCGTAGCGTCCGCCGTTACAGCCCTCGGTCAATCAACGATATTACTTACCACCCTGCTCCGCACGGGTGGTCTCATCTTGGGTAACGGTGCACCATTGGAACTTGATAAGGAACCACCACTGCCTTATCGCAAATCCTTTTCCTTTTGGCCCTCTGGTGATGGAGCGGCCAACCCTCGTAACTTCGACACTTACCCTCAGTCGTAGTTCCTCACTGTGGACGTTAAAATGGACTTCGGTACCTCCTTGTTTCTTCCTCGCCAGGTTTCGGTCCCCACTTCTGTCCTACGCGACAGCAACCGTCTCTTGCGCATCGGTCTTCGAGCGGCCTCTCCGAAGAGTCTGACATCCAAGAATGGAATACTTCTGGAGAGTTAACAGTGTGGCCTTTGAGCCCTACTCCAAACCGTGCCACAGAGGGAGAGGCCTCCCATTCGCCTCCGGACACTAGCCTTACCAACTGCGTGCGATCCAGGCCAGCGAGCTTTTCAGGATTCTGGAATCTGGAACACACCTCCAACCCGGCGAGAGCGGACCTTTTCATCTACCAGGCCAGGACAACGTTCCAATGCAGTGGATTCCCCGCTGGTATGGTGAAAGCCAAGAAGAAAGCAAGACAAGATGGGAACCAGCCTCCCGGATCCCTCCACCATGACGATGATAACCGGCCTTGTGAATTCGTCACCTACCTGCTTGGAAGGAGCGAGCCCATGCACCATGTTCTGTCCAGCCAAGGGGTGAAATGCTTCCACAAATTTCCTCCTAACTTGAAGAAATTTCTCCGCAAAAGGTCGAGATTTCTGGACCCCCGAACGTTGCCTCCAATCCCCCTGTGCCCCCACCTCCTCCGCCCTTCCCCCTCCCGCTGCCATAGCTCGAGGACTAGGCGCGCCAATGTTGCTCCCCTCCTCCCACCCATCCCCGCTCCACAGGCATCGATGCCAGCGAAGGATGAAGCTGAGGCCCCCCTTCCCCCTCCCCACGTTTGCACAAAGAGTGATATGGTATACTGCGTGCTGTGCTCAACCTGCTACGCGGTATACATTGGGGAGACCAAACGTCAGCTCCAGGCCAGAATTCGGGAGCGTGTAGGTGCCACTCGAAGAGGTGAAAGGCTCAACAATATTGCCCAGGATCACCGAAAAACACACCATGTCATTGACTGGGAAAATAAGACCATTCATCTCAACTCAGCTCCAGGCGTGAGGCCCACCTATGAGCCTTCGAATCCCTGGAGATCAACAGATTCACGAGAAAACAAGTCCCCTCATTTACCTCACTGGAGCCAACCTGGACTGCATTGAGCAGGTAGTGCACCCTGATGTTACATCCAGACTGGACAAGAAGTGGAATATAGATCAGTGGTTGAACCGGCAGCGCGTTGTTTAAACTCAGAGAAGACATTGAGTAACGACTTTTCGTGTGTTTTGTGGAGGGTACTTCTGATGAAGGTGAAAGGTTGAATTATTCACCGAAAATGCAAGTGGATCAGAAATGGAACTGGTGTTTTTCGTCCTCATTGTGGTAATTGTGTTAAACGAAAGTTAAATTAGGGTTAACTTTACTTCTGTAATGGCTAGTAGCTACCACTGTAACAGGCTTTTACCAATATTCAAAACCTTCATCTTCAGAAGATAAACGAAAAAACTAGCAAAGCTAGTACAGTCACATGCTGCTGTTTTCAAAAACAAAAAACATAACTGTTGTGCAACTCTGCCACTCATCTTTATGAGTCACTCGCTGCCTGCACTTGGGAGGAGTTCTCACTGGGTGCAAGAGCTGGCAGAATGAAGTTGTTTGTTTGTAGGTGGGGCCTGTGATGTTCATAAGGGGAACCTTGTTGACCTTAAATCTGTTGATTGCCAGTGATTCTAATGCACACAAGTGTGCTCCTTGTAAACTATTTGTGTACCTCTACAGCCTATTTAAAGAAATAATGATTGATAGTTCAAACAGTTACTACTACACCAATACTTATTATTAAAAAATTGAATATGTTAATTAACTAATGGTTATTGGCTGCAGGTAGCATGATGTTGTCTCGGGAATCGGTTCAGTGTGTGGTGGTTGGTGAAGGATTATCTTGTATCTGGACTCCTGAAGCAGCCCTTTCTCTTCTTCTTTTGAACGGGTCATTCTCTGAAGCAACTTGGTTGACCCTAGAGCTGGGCGATTGGAAGATGGCTTTCTTGTTAGCTGTTGCTTGTACTGAATTGGAAATAGGACTTACTTCTGGTGACAAGAGGTAAACTAAGTTTGTAGACAGTTTATGCTGTGACTGTATAGATTTGGTGGATATTCATATCATATATTGCATTAACATACATTACAGTAACTTGATCTGTTAATCCCTTCTCCATAAAAGATGAACAATTGAAAATTGTTGCATGCAGAATTTTATGCAATTTTAAGAAAAAATTTAGAACTTATTTTAAAAATATTGTTTCTTGTTTGCCAAAACATATTAACCTGATAATTTTAGCATTACATTCCTCGAATGTGATGGTTCCCTGGAGGTTTTTCGGTTGTGAGTATCCGCCTGCTTGCATGCTCCCACTGCGCCTGCACGACGCAGTCCTCCTCTATATGAAGCGGCAGCATGGCCGATATCGGCATTCATTTTCCTTTAAGATGTTCACTTCGTTTCGTTGATCTCTGGAATTTGGACTTTTCATTTTCGCGAAATCTTCATGGCATCGACCGAAGACGCTACCGCCCATGACGGCCTTTTGGCCTCTGCTCTGACTTCGGACGCTGCGCTCCAACCTGCTCTCTTGCCTCTCCCTCACGACCACTGGCCGACCGGTCATGACCGGATCGGCCATGTCACGAATGAAGAGGACTACTCACCGCTTCAAGATGGACAACGCACCCCGCCTCCGCCCGATCTCGCGGCTTTAAAGGATGGTCTTCGTCAAGCCAAAGCGCTCTTCAGGGAAGCGAAGAGGAAACTCCCAAGATGCTTCATCTCAACGGGGCCTTTCTAGTAAAAACTCTCCCATCGATCTCCTCCAAATCGTCACACCGCGACTACAGTGTGACCCGCAGCGAAGCCCATGTCCTTGTTGACACAGTATTTCACCATCACGCAAGAACGCAACCCTTGCCACCGCCGTCTTGCACTTCATCCATGAAACGCGCCGACACTCAAGACTGGGTCGCTTCGACTACACGTCAAGACAGCCACAAACGCCACTTGTCTGCCCCTCCACCTGGAGCTAAACAACGCAGGCGTTCGGCGCCGTCTCCCTTCGCGACACCTGCTTTCGCGACACCTGCTTTCGCGACAACTGCTTTCGCAACACAGGATGCTGTAACGCCTTCCGCTGCCGCCAAACACATACAGTTCACGGACGACAATATGGAAGACCCAACCATTCCCCTGGCGTCCCTACTCAAGACAGTGGCAGAAACGGTCCCAGACTGCTTCCTTTACAAACCGTCGCAGTCCGCTGATGCCACGGTCATCAACCGTGGCCTCAAGACCGGATTTGGATTTGCCCTTCGCGACAAAGGCGCAAAGCCACGCAGTCTCCTAGGCCAATCAACAACGCTTCTCACCTGCCTCCTCCGGTGCGGTGGTTTTCTCTTGTGCAAGGGTGAGCCCTTACAACTTGAAAGAGACCCGCCTGCACCTCGCCCTGGCCGTGAATCAAGCTTCTTCCGGACCTTTGGCGATGGTGCCACAAATCCAAGAAATTTTGACACCTACCCAGAATGCGAATTCCTTTGTAGCGAAGTCAAGCTGGATTTCGGCTCTGCTCTCGTCATTTCCAAGCGTATTGAGGTGCCCTCCTTCGTCCTTTTTGACAACGACAAGTTCCTACGCATGAGCCTTCGCGCCGCTTCACAGGCCGACGTATTAAACACAGCAGTCAATGCCTTGTGCGAAAAGTTAACTGATGACGCTAGCCCAGAAGAAATACGCAACCTTTCATCTCTCACAACTCAACTTTTTCAAAAAGCAAGTTTCGCCACATATCACTCACTGAACTGGGCAACACGAGCCTTATTTAACAACACTATTGTTAAGGGAAGCAGCTCTGAAATCTGCCAACAACCTAAACGAGTCAACCAGGCACCGGCTCCGGAACCAACCGCTTCACGAATCGGACACCCTCTTCCGTGGCCTAATCCCGACCTTGGCATCTCATCTTGACATATCCCGCAAGCCTAAGCCATTTCGTCAAGAGAAGTTATCTTTCCCTTTAAACAAGTCAAACAAACGGCGTTCACCATCAGAAGATTGGAACAAACCATCCAACCATTCCAAATCACCACAGAAAGACAACCCAAACAACCAACAAAACCAGTCCTTTCGGCCAGACCAACGCAGCCACCCCCCCACCCCAACCAAAGACCTCAACAAAAACGAGCCGCAACCCCCGATCGCCGCAGCTGATACTCATCACCCGGCAGCCGCAGTTCCAACCGAAAACAATGACTACCTCAAGCTATCCAGCCTCCCGGTCGGCGCAAGGCTTTGCCACTTTTACCCAGCATGGAAGAATCTAAACCCCAACTCCGAAACTCCTTCAATAATCAAAAAGGGCTTTCGCCCAACGTTCCACTCACCTCCCCCTTTAGCAAGCTTTCCTTCAACAAGCTTCACGTCACCAGTCTCCGAACCCCTTTCGGCCGAGATGGCACTCTTGTCGCGAAAGGGGCAATCATCCAACGCCACAACCGAGGCCCGGGTTTTTACAGCACAATCTTTCTCCGACCAATGAAAACGGGAGGTCTGAGGATGATTTTCAACATGAAACCATTAAACAAATACATCGACAACCCACACTTCAAAATGGAAACACTGGAAACAATTCGTCAATCCTTCAAACGAAACGACTGGACAGTCTCCATAGACCTAGAGAGGATGCTGACCTACACATACCTCTCCACCCATCCTCAACGAAATACTTCCGCTTCATCTACAACAGTTAAGTCTACGAATTCCGCTGTCTGCCATTCGGCTTGAACGCTGCCCCAAGGATTTTCACCATGATTTTAAAACCAATTCTTGGCCATCTACACCAAAACCAAATCCACGCAAGCGCATACCTCGACGACTGGGCTCTTCACGACCAGGATCCCACCTGCTTCGAGCAGAATGGGGACGAATAATTCTCCTTCTGAACAAACTGGGTTTCGGCGTAAACCAAATCAAATCACGCCTCACCCCACAAAGGCTCTTCACTTTCCTAGGCGCCTCGTTCAATCTGTCATCAGCCACAATCTCACCATCTGTCGAAAGAATCCAAGACCTCCTTCACCACATCCGTCGTTTTCATCACCAAGCAACCTTCTCCCTCCGAGAACTAAACTCCCTCATCGGGAAAATGGTCTCGATGGCAAACTTAATTCCATACGGCCGTTGGATGGCAAGACCCTTCCACCACCACCGGATCAACCACTGGTCAAGCCCACTCCTCGACCCAGACAAACAGTTTCCCTTTCACGAAGATTTTCCCCAAGAAAGCCTCGTTTGGTGGTCAGACGTGACGAACCTAACCAAGTCAGTTCTTCTTCACGAACCAACCCCCAACCAACTCATCTTCACCGATGCATCAAACCACGGCTGGGGAGCCCACATGAACAATCTGGAAATTTCAGGAACCTGGCAGGAAGACAAATGTCAACACATCAACTTCCTCGAACTGCATGCAATACAACTAGCCCTGCTGCACTTCCTCCCACACATCAAAAACCAAGTCATCCAAATCCAAGCAGACAACACCACAGCCTTGGCCTACATAAGGAAGGAAGGAGGAACCAAATCCAGGCTGCTCCACAACGTTACTTCCGAGATCCTCAACTTGTGTATCATGAACAACATAACTCTACTTCCTTTTCATATTCCAGGAAACAGGAATGTGATCGCAGACTCACTGTTTTGCCAGTCACCCCCAACAGGGGAAAGGTACGTCAAGAAATCCATTTGCGAATATCTCTTCATGACATCAATGAACAGTGTTAGACCACCAATGTTAGACCTATTCGCCACGAAGCACAATGCCAGACTTCCCCATTACATCAGCCCGATACCGGACGATCAAGCAATGGCAGTCGACGCAATGACATATCCGTGGCACAACCTGTACGCCTTCATATTCCCACCGTTCAAACTCCTTCCTCAAATACTGCAAAAAGCCGAGGAAAGCCAAAGCCTATTCCTTCTTATAGCCCCCCCCCCTTTCGCCGTCAGCAGCATAGTTTCCAGACCGTCTCTCTCTTAGTCGACACTCCAAAAAGCCTCCCTCTTCAACCAGATCTTCTGTCTCAACAAAAGGGCACGAAACTACACAAACCTAGCAAATCTGAATCTTCACGCGTATCATCAAACTCCTCAAAAAGGCAGGAATTCATAATGATGATGCCTTCCGGATCGTCTCAAAAGCCACAAGAAACTCAACAATCAAGATGTACGACAGTAACTGGTCCACAGGGCCGTAGCGAAGGGTACTTGGTTGGGGGGGAGTGATTCTCATTTTGCCAACTCATCTTATGATTTTGCCAACTGGTTTAAAATAATACCAGTAGTGCTGCCAGTAAAGTACTTTTGAGGGGGTCCGCTAAGCTCAGCTCGGGGGTCTGGGGGAGCGCTGTAAGCTCCCCCAGTGGGGTCCGGGGCAGAGCCCCGGAAGCTGAAGCATTTTATGCTATTTTAGTGCCTGTTTCTAGCCTCCAGTGAACACTGAAGCAACAAATTGTCAAACAAATTTTGGTGATACTTTTTTTCATTTTTTAGGATGGTAGGTTTCGTAAAAATTTTATTGTGACTAAATCATGTTTTCTTTAGATATTTCTTTTTCTAAATTAAATTAAACCGAGTTCAGTTTAGAATTATATAAACAGGCCAGTTGGTCATTGACGATTGAGGGTTGACTTAATTGTACATTTTGGACTTTTAGGCTATAATGAATGACGACGACTCCTGTGTGCAAGCAAAGGCAGCAGATCAGGCGCAGAAATTTTTTTTTAAATGTTCTATCGAAAGGTGAAAAGTAATGGAATCTTTTTCTCAGTTGTATCCCAAACAACTATAGACGTAGAGGTATCATTGTAAAAAAAACTTTCACATTTTAAAACAAAAACATGCTCCAGTTTTTAAATAATGGAGCGTCGAAAGACAAAAGAAATGGCGAAACACTTTACCTCAGTTTTGTCCAAAACAACTTGAGGTATTATTGGGGAAGAGCTTTCACATTGAAATCAACATGCTCCAATTTAATTTTTTTCCATTGATAGTGGATCTTGGGGACCGGTCATTATTTATGGCCGTGGGGGTGGGGCGGGAAATGAAAATGTGACTACTAAATTTCTGATGACTCCCCCCACCCTAAGGTCCAAAAATGATGTGACTACCCCCAAAAAAATATTTTACACCCATCTTTTGTCGATATTCCTATAAAAGTATGATGAATACACTGTTTGCTTGTATGACCACATCCTAACATAGTCAGCACCTAAAATGCAGAAGATGGCCAGGTGCCAAGGCAAGTTTTTTGTAAAAACTATACTTCCAGTAATAGTATTATTAGTTTCAAAACCTTGTCAACAGCATGGGGGATCTTGGGGGCTTG